>PVKE010008155.1:0-48536 GCA_004027555.1 Craseonycteris thonglongyai | reverse complement strand
AAAAAAAAAAAAAAAAAAAAAAAAAAAAAAAAAAAAAAAAAAAAAAAAAAAAAAAAAAAAAAAAAGAGAAAAAAAGTAAAAAGTAGGGGGAAGCTGGGATGGCTCAGCGGGTTAAGCACTCACTTTGCAGCCCCAGGGTCCAAGGATCAAATCTTGGCCCCGGCCTGTGTGGACCCATATGCTGAACTGGGGTGTGCTTCCCATGTGGGAGGCCCCTAGTTCAGTTCTTGCCGGGCGAACTTCCCATGTGTGGAAGGCCCCGGCCCACCTGTGTAGAATGAAACCATGTTGAAAACTGATGATGTACAACTATGGAGACTGCTCTGGGCCCTCCCCCTTCTCTCTGTCTCTGTCTATCTGTCAAAAACAATAAAATAAATCTTTTTAAGTAAAAAGTAACAGGTGAAATGAATGGTGATATTTGATTTACCCTACTATATCCAAAATAGTGTCATTTCAACATGTAATCAAGATAAAAATAATCAATGAGATATTTCACACTCTTTTTTTCTAAAGATTTATTTTATTGTTTTTGACAGAGACAGAGAGAGAGACAGGGGGGAGGGCCCAGAGTAGTCTCTGCAGCCACATATCATCAATTTTCAACATGGTTTCATTCCACACAGGTGGGTGAGGGGCTGTGCAGGGCAGGAACTGGGCTGGGGGCCTCCCTCATGGGAAGCACACCCCAGTTCAGCATATGGGTCCACACAGGCCGGGGCCGGGATTCAACCCTTGGTCCCCGGGATTGCAAAGCAAGTGCTCAACCCGCTGAGCCATCCTGGCTACCCCCACACTCTTTTAAAAGACATTTATACTTACATCTCCCAGTTTGGACTAGCCACATTTCAGGTGCTCAGTAGCCATGTGACAAGTGACAAACTCAGGGAAAGCCCAGGTCTACACAGAACCCGATTTTGCTTTTGTATGACTCGCCTTGCTTACCTCTCCCTAATCTCAGCCCTATCAGATCCTGTTTTTATTTAAAATTTTAATATTTTGCTCATTATGGATCTTTTGCATTAATTTTGATTTTTCAAAAATATCACATTCAAATATTATTTAATCTCTCCCACAAAAACTTGTACATGAATGTTCACAGCAGCATTATTTATATTAGCCCAAAAGTGGAAACAACCCAAATGTCCATTGACTGATGAACGGATTTTTTATGTAATATATCCACGCCACATAGTATTCGGCAATAAAAAGGAATGAAATAGCGAGACATGCTACTACATGAATGAACCTTGAAAAGTGAATGAAGCTAGTCACAAGGCACATTGTATGAGCTCATTCATACATAAAGACAGAAAGGAGATTAGGAGCGCCAGGGGCTGGAGGGTGATGGAGCGATGGGGGAGTGACTGCCAATGGGTACTGCAGAGTTTCCTTTGGGGGGATGAAAATGTTCTAAAATTGATTGTGGTGATGGTTGCACAACTCTGTGAATATATACTACTAAACACATTGTATACTTTAAATAGGTCAACTGTACGGTATGTGAATTTTGTCTCAGTAAAGCTCTTATACAAATATTTAATCTTAATGACTGAGTATTTTTGTGCCCACTTAAATTTTGCAGCCCAGCCTTACTCTCCTCACCTTAGTCTCCACCCTGGTGTTCCTCCCACACCAAATGTAAGGACAGCTAAGGTGAGGGGAAGGCCCCGGATAGGTGAGGAGGAGTGGGAAGGCCCTGGTAGACAGTAGATGTATCGTTGTGTTCCCAGCATCCTTTTTCCTCCCAGCAGTCACTGCAGGAAAGGCAGGTGGCCCAGATGGGCAGAATGATGGCTCTTTCTTGATGTCTCTGAAGCCTGATTTCAAGGGCTCGGCCTGCCTACCCTCCCAGACAACCTGACTCAATTTGCCCGCTGTGTGCGTGTGACCCTCTGCTAGCCCCCAAGTGACTCAGGCTGCCTGGAACCCCCCTCCCTGGGGATGTCCGGCTGCCCACAGTGACTTTTCACAGACATGGTGGAAGCAGGCCGGCGCCTCTGGGACCCTGGCTGGGCTCCTGGGGGCAGCCCAGTAGGGCTTTGGCCACACAGCCCACCCCACAGAGGGCCTAGGGCCTGGGGTGGGGCATTCTTCTCAAAGGGCCTTTGTGGGAGCGGCTGGGGGGGCCATGCCGGGGGACCCCGCCCTGTGTGACTCAGGCTTCATTGCTGCCTGGTGACTCACACCCAGCACCCCGCCTCCCTTCCTCCTTGCTCTCTCTAGCAGCAGGTGCTGCCAGTTCCAACTTTGGGATGGGGCCTCCACTGCCACGTTCATGCCTCTCTTTCATGGGCCTGTGACCCGTATACACTTGCAGGGGCGCCCTCACTGCCTTGACCTCCTTGCCCTATAGAGCTTGGATCAAGGAGAAAACTTCCTACACTGCTTCCCCTCCTTGGTGGGCAGTAGACCCCTGGTACTGAGCAGTGAGGCATTGTCCCACTACTGATTCATAGAATCTTCAAACCACCTGAGAGGCAGGGTGTTGTTGCTACTTCCTTTTAATGGGAAAACTGAGGCTCAGTGAGGTTGTGGAATTTGCCCAGACACAGGAGATCAAGCCGAGTCCAAGCATGCTGAAGAGCTGCTGCTGGGAGTGTATCTGGGTAATGCTGTCAGTTGCCTGGTGCACCAGTGGAGGATTACCGCAGCCTGCAATGTGCGCCCATTTCACTGATGAACACACTGAGGCAGCGAGCACTAAAGTCACAGATGGAGAGGGAGAGGTTGAGCTGGGATTCGAACGGAGCCCAGGAGCCGGGGCTTTACTCTGTTCCTTCCCCGCGGGCCTCGGGCGCCCACTTGGGGGCTGGGGCGCCCCGACGACGGGCCCCTCCAGCCGCCCGGGCGGCTGGACCGGGGCAGCCCGCCAGGCTGCCGGGCGCAGCGCCCACCCGCATCACGCAGCTGTGAGTCACAGCGAGCCGGCCCCGCCCCCCGCGCCAACAAACAGCGTGTTGCCCGGCAACCTCCCCCGGCGGGGTGGGGGTGGGGGGCGCCCCGGCCTGGTGCGAGGCACCAGGTTCGAACCTCCAGCCGGTGGACGAGCGGCTAGGGGCTCCGTGACTGGGTGGCCTTACCCAGATTAGGGGCTCAGATCAAGGCCTGCTGTCTTGGTGGGCACCGAGATGAGGGCAAAGAGACAGCTGTGGTTCAGTGAGGACAGAAGAGCCTCGCTCCAAGCCATTCCCATCTCGGGTTCTACGGAGGCCTAGTGCCAGAGTCAAGGGATAGCATAGGGTGGGGTGAGAGGAGCCCTGAGAAACTGGGTGAGAGCTGAGGCCAAGTGGTGGAAATCACTTTCCTAGAGGGACTTGGGGTAGCAACCTGGGGTGGAGGAATCAGAAGGGCTGTGATGGGGGATTTGGGCTTTTCACCCTCAAACGTAATAAGGAGCACATTCTGTTCCAAGCTGTTCTACACATGTGCTTACCTATGCATAGTAACTAATTTCATGCTCACAATAGCCCTCTGACCTTTCACAGGCGCCCTCAGTTTATATAGATGGAGAAACTGAGGAACAGGCAAATTTCTCTGCTAAAGGAGGCAGTGCACCAAACCTGAACCCAAGCAGGTTAACTTGGTCTCCTGTAAAACCCTCTGGGCCATGTGCATGCCCCCTCTTGGTGATTGTCATATCTTTGGGAGTGTCCAGCATAAGTGACAAGTCCACATGGGAGATTGGGTGGGACATGTAAGGGTATGGTAGGGGCCCAGTGGGCTCCCTAGGGGCTGTTGACACAAGGAGCTGAATGAAGGTTGTGCCCTCCAGAAGCCGTGACATGCCCGCTGCCAGACTTTAAGGCATCTCCATCAATTCATTCTGGGCTCCCCAAGACCTGTAATAATCACCACTGAGCTGCCCACAGGACCCCTAAGCAGGCTGCAGGAGGGGCAGCCGAGGGCCCCAGTCTCAATGGGGTGGGGAAAAGAGCAGATAACAGCACCAGGGCAGGGTTGGCAGGCAGATGTGCCCAGGCTCTCACCCCACCTGGCCTCTGTCAGGTAAATGACCAACTGTCTGAGACAGGATCACCTCTGTGTTAAGAAATGTTCATTTTACTCAAATGTTGAATAAATTATTCAAATGGTTGAGTGGAGAGGCAGAAGAGAACGGAGGTCCTGGAGAGTCTAAAGACGAGAGTCATGGAGGCAGGTCAGAAGACCTTGGAGGTGGTGCCCTAGGACCTGAAGGATGCTCAGATGGGTGTGAAAGAGGTTGGACAGGAAGTGGAGACCTGACAAAAAGGGCCTTTGGCACACGAGGTGGGAACCATGGAGGAACTTTCCACAGCGGATGGTGGAAGGAGTATTGAATTGAATTGGCTCTCGCTAGAGAATGGATGGAAGGGGTGAGGCTGGAAGCAAGGGGACCAGAAAGCTGTCTGTTGGGGCATTTCTAGGTCAGAGAAGATGGTGGTGGCTCAGGGATACATTCGCCAGATTTAGCAAATAAGACTACAGGAGACCCAGTTAAATTTGATTTTCAGACAAAACAAGTAAACTTCTTTTTGGTGTATATCCCAAATACTGCATGGGACATACTTATACTAAAAATGATTCGGGGAAGCCTGGATGGCTCAGTGAGTTAAGCGCTCACTTTGTAGGCTCGGGGACCGAGGATCGAATCTGGGCCCTGGCCTGTGTGGACCCATATGCTGAGCTGGGGAGTGCCCCCAGTTCAGTTCTCACCGGGGTAAGACCCCGGCCCAGTTCCTGCCCTGTGCAGCCCCACCCACCTGTGGAAATGAAACTATGTGGAAAAACCAATGATGTGCAACTATGGAGACTGTTCTGGGCCCTCCTCCTTCTCTCTGTCTCTGTCTCTGTATCTCTCTCTCTGTCAAAAACAATAAAAATAAATCTAAAAAAAATAAAAATAAAAATGATTCAATTTATTTGAAAATCAAACTTAACTGGGTGTCCTGTATTTTACCTGGCAAGAGTACTTGGGGAGTCTCAAGAGCCCCCTGGGATGGGGGAAAGAGAACAGCTCACAAGGATTGATCAAATGCACTTGGGAATGGATACTAGGGATCCTGGCACCCTCATTTTACAGATAGGTACACAGACCTCGAGAGGTTTTTGTTTGTTTGGTAACTTGTCTGTACACTTAGTGAGTGCCCCCCGACTGGACCCCAGGCATGTTGGTTGCAGCCCACCTGTGAGTGAGAGCAGGTACCTCCACAGGGTGGGGAATGGTGGCCCAGGTAAGGGCCTTCCTAATGCAGGAGACTCCCCAGCCCCCTCGCGCAGCCTGGGATTTGTGCCACCCCCTAGCGCCCCTCTTCCCAGGACTTCCAGGCAGTGGGAGGAACGGGAGGCGGCCTCAGGGGGCTGTGGTCCCCGGCGGCGGCTCGGCCTCACCCTCCTCGGGGCCAGGAGGCTCCGGCGCCCGCCGGCAGGGGGAGGGGGAGAGTTATTTTTACCTCCCTCCAGGCGGCCGGGGCGACAGGAAGTGAGCGCGCGGCCCGCCAGATGTGGGGAGCCAGGCAGCTGGGAGCAGCCACAGCTGGACTGGCAGCCCGCCGCGGGCGGGGGGAGGCTCTCAGGCCGCGGGTCCCCCTTTGTTCCCCGCCGCTTGAGCCTACCCTCCTGGGTCTTCCTCCCCTCCACCTCCTGCTCATCCCGTAGGTGGCCTCGCTCTCCCCCAGCTGTGCGCCAGTCCCCTCGGTGCTCAGGGCGCTTCCGGGTCCCGGGAGGGAAGGGGGACCCTGTTCTTCGCCCTGGGGACCCCCGGATCCCGGCGGAGTGAGAGGGTGGGAAGAGGAGACGGCCCCTCGCCGCCCCGCCTGCCACCGCCATTGTTTACCCGTCGGCTGCCTCCTAGGAAACTTAACCCGCCCGCGGTAATTTTATTTGGGAACTTCAGACAGTTGCCATAGCAACCCCAGTGACGTCAGAGGGGCTGGGGCCCGAAATCCCCGGGAAAGGGGGAATGGGATTAGGTGGAAGACCCCCAGGAGGGATCCTTCTTAACCGTGGGCCTGCTGAGCCCCAGTCAGAGAGAGAGGGCCACCAGATGTGACACCCCTTGGGCACCCTCAGTCTGGCTCGGTGCCAAGTTGGGGCCAGGCCCTGATGTCATCTTGTGCTGGGTGGGTGGTGAGTCAGTCCCCCGGTGGGGGCTGGGCCAGACCTGGGGGCTATTCCTGTCTGACTCACCTCTCTGTGCCCCTGAGCAACACCCTGACCTACCCTGGGGACCCCAGATCCCTGGGGCCTCTCTACCCCTCTGTAGGTGGGTACACAAGGGCTTTCCTGGTGCTCTGTACAGTCTGGGGTGTTGAGTGGGAGTTAGCGGCAGTGAACTAGGGCCACTTAGTAAGGTCCTTCTCCGGATGTGGGGAGTGGCTGGTGCCCTAGTGAGAGGGCAGGTGGTGGGATCCCTGCGCAGTCCATAACAGCCGGTCACCAGGACGACGGGAGGCAGGGGCCCTGACTGGCAAGGAGGAGCACAGACGCCAGCCAGCCAGGGATGGGGCGGGGAGGAGCCACCCTAACCACAGTGACGTGGGACTTCCTCGGCAGGCCCTGTTTGATGTCTCTGTGTGCAGCGTTGCCATGGGGCCCGGCAGGCAGCCCTGTGTGTGTGATCCAGGGTGACCTACCAGGCGGCTGGGTCTGTCAGGGTCCCTTGACCCAGCTCCTCCACCCTATTACAGGCCTGCTGGGCTGAGGTACCTACCCAGGCCTTGGGCCAAGACATATAATATCTTGGAACAACCGAGAACTACACATTTTAAGGTTGATTTTACAGATAAAGAAACTGAGGCTCAGAGAGGTGTGATCACTGGGCAAAGACATTTAACTAGAAAGTTGGGGAGCAAAGATTTGAAACTCGATTCTTATACTCTGCTCTTCTCCTCCACTCCATCACACCGGTCTCTTTGCTGTTTCTCAAATATCCTGGGGTGGGGAAGCCGGGATGGCTCAGTGGGTTACGCGTTCACTTTGCAGCCCTGGGGACCAAGGATCGAATCCCAGCTCCAGCCTGTGTGGACCCATATGCTGAGCTGGGGAGTGCCCCCAGTTCAGTTCTCACTGGGGCGAGACCCCGGCCCAGTTCCTGCCCTGTGCAGCCTCACGCCCACCTGTGGAATGAAACTATGTGGAAAAACCGATGATGTGCAACTATGGAGACTGTCCTGGGCCCTCCCCCTTCTCTCTGTCTCTGTATCTCTCTCTCTCTGTCAAAAAAAAAAAATTCTGGGGTGAGTTGCTGCCTCAGGGCCTTTGCACTGGCTGTTCCCTCCTGGAACTTTTCCTCCAGATGTGTGCATAGCTTTTCCCTCACCTCCAAGTCTTTGTTCAAAAGTCACCTCCTCAGGGTGGCCTTTCATGCCTCATCTCCTTTGTCCCTTCTCTCCCTAGCAAGTACCACCCAACACACTATAGCTGACACACAATAAAAAAATCCACATATAACTTTTGCCTCTCCCAAAACTTAACTCCTAATAGCCTACTGTTGACCGGAAACATTATTAATAATATAAACAAATAACACATATTTTCTCTATGTATTATATACTATATTCTTACAATAAAGTAAGCTAGAGAAAAGAAAAATCTTAAGAAAAAGGAAAATAAAATACTTTTACAGTATTTATTGAAAAAAATTCAGATGTAAGTGGACCTTCACAGAGTTGTTCAAGGGTCAATGGCATCTATATCATCATTCCTCTTCATTGTGTGTGCTTCCCTCATAGATGACAGCCCCATGAGGAAAGGGACTTTTTTCCGACCTGTCCTCCTCTGCTGCGTCCCCAGTGCCCAGAACAGCACCTGGCACACAGCAGGCACTCAGTGAATGTTTGAAGAATGCACAAGTGGGCATGTGTGTGTGCCCTGTGCCCCTTGACCTGGCTTTACCTTTGTCCCATCCCCCCACCCCCTTCTGTCATGTCAAATGATGGGTTGGCAGTTTGGAGAGCTCCCTTCTCTGATGGCTGCTGTCCTGGGTAAATTGGCCAGCTAGCACCAGGGCCAGGGCGTTGGGTCAAATGTTGAGGGACCTGGAGGAAGGGCTGGGGGCTACCAGGAGGACCCTTCAAATTTGAGTGATGCTAAATAAGCTAGGGTGGTCCCAACCAGGTGCTGAGCATAGCTTATATGGCATCAGTGGCCTTGGCACAAATATCCCGGAAGACCAGCATGGAGGAGGTGTTTCCCCTAAAAGCCTTGGGCTAATGACATGAGTAGGCATTCTGGGTGAGAGGTCTTGTGCTGGGGTGTGAAGGGGGCATTCTGGATGGGCAGTGTGGAGGGGATGCCCCTTTGTAACTTCATCACGTTCTACTTCTGGAATGCTGTGTGTGTGTGTGTGTGTGTGTGTGTGTGTGTGTGTGTGTGTCCACAGGGAGACAGCAGACCCTGGGAATTTCATCCCCCTGTTTGTAGCTGCTCAGGAGGCTATGTGGTGAATGCCCCACACCCCTATGGGCCCCGCCCTGAGTTGGGGAATTCTATGCCACCCCAAATCTTCCCCTGGGGCCCCATGGGCGGCTCTGTCCCCTCCTGCCCCAACCTGCCAGATCCTGCAGCCTGGGCTAGCCTGCCCCTTGGGCCCCACAGAGAAGAAGGACCCAGGAACCCCCGAGGGCTGGGCTCCATGGGATAGTACCTAGGTGTGGCTTCCGCCCCCCTCTCCCTAATCCCAAGATCTAGACAAGAGCTGGCTGAGCTACACCAAGGGAATAGGGGGTGCTGGAGGAATTCTGGGGTACAAGGTGACCCAGAAGCTTCCAACCAGCCCCTTCAGTCCCCTGTCTGGGCCTGCTGCTAGGTCCCCACCCCCTAGAATGACTCTTATTGCCCAGGAGGTGGGTGATGAAAAATCTGATCCCCAAGCCCCAATTACATGAGTTTGAGAATGTTGGAGGTGGGGGAAAGCTGTCCCCCAAAGCAATACCCACACAGGTCTGGGAAGGGTTCTCTGGCTCTGGAACGTTGCGGTGGCATGATGATGGTGATCTGGGGCCCATTTGCCCCAGCCCATCTTGGAGAGGACGAAGTGGTGGCCGGGCATGCCCAAGGAGGCTGGCTTGGCAGCAGAGGGCACCCCCGCCCCTCCTTTAATGCATTTTGTTCCCGGCCCCCCACCTGGGCATGGGGCCAGGCCCCAAGGCAGGGCCCCGTCCTGGGGAACAATGCCGCGGTGTTCCTCCTGGTGGAGGGGAGGTTGGGAGGATGAGGTGGGACAGGCATGCACTCAGGGCAGGAGGGAGAGATCCAGAGAGGGCCTCTCACCCAGTGGTAACTCAGGAGCTGGGAGTTTCCCAGAGGCCCTGGGTGGGTTGGGGGTGAGGGTGCCAGGAAGCCTGGGAGGGGAGGGCACCCAGGCACAGGGACCACCTAGACTGGGGTCAGAAAGTCTTCAATGGCAGCAGGAGGGAGCTGGGTGGGATAAAAGGTGGGACTTCCTGGGGCTGAAGAGAGCATTGTGAGACTGGAGAAAGTGAGGATTGGGGTTTGGCAGTGTCCCAGAATACCTAGGCCCCTGGCCTCCCAGGAAGGGGTCCACAGTAGCAGTGTATCCTGGGTCTGGCACAGTGCCTGACTCCCCCATCTCCCTTCCTCCGGCCTCCTTGGTTTCTCTATCTGCGCAGGTGCAGAATTTAGGCCAAGAGGTGTTGGGGGGTGCGATGGGAATTAGGATGCCTGCCCTTCCCCCACCCCCCAGGGAGAACCTTCGCTGAAAAAAACGGGCTGGACCCGGAGTCCCGGACCCAGACGAGGAAGTTAGGCTGGGTTTGGGGCACAGGCCAAGTCTGGACAAGGAGAGAGAAAGTTGGGGTTTGAGTCGGGGACGGGACCGAGTTAGGGGACCGGAGAGAGAAAGTGGGGGCGTCCAGTCTCCGGGGGCACATGACGGCGTGCCCGCCCCGCCCCGCCCCGCGCCCGCCCCCTGCCCGGCCCCGGGGAGGAGACGGGGAGGTTTTAAAAGCGATTCGGCCCCGCAGCAGACCGGCCAGTGAGTGGGATGGAGCGCGGTCGCCTACCGCCCCGACCGGGCCCGGGCCCGCCGCCTGCCTGCGTCCCTTCCGCCCGCCCGCCGGGCCCGGGCGGCGGCCGAGCCCCGAGCGCCGCTCTCCCCCGTGGTAAGTGGAGAGGGACCCGGGAGGGAGGTGACGGCGCCGCGGCAGCTGCCGCAACTTTTCCGCGCCCTCCTCGTGGGCGGAGTGGGGGGTGCGCCTGGCAGGTCCTCCGGCCCTTTGCGAGCGGGAGGGAGCCCCGCCGCCGGGGGCTGGGGGGGACAGCGGAGACGGTGCATCTGGCAGAGGCGGCGGAGTCCTGGGGCGCCCCCTACGGAGCGGGAGAAGGGCAGCCCAGCCTCAACCCGCTCTACAGGGGCCCTCCGGGGGCCCCCATCCCTCCGCCTCGGGAGACCCGTGGAGCTGGTGGGGAGGGCGGGTCCTAAGGCGACGGGGACAGGTCAAGGTGTGCAAGGGGATGGCGGCAGGGTGGGAGGGCGTGTGCCCGGCTGGGAGTGGGGACGATGGATCAGCGGGTGCCGGGGTTCCTGGGGCTGTCTGCCTGGGCTTGGTGGGAATGGGGCTGGAAGAGTGGGTGGGTGGCGGGTCTCCGCGAGTTCCGTGGTTGGAGGCAGGAGACGGTGGTTCAAGTTCTTGACTTGTCAGCCAGGGAAGGCCTTCCATTGAGGAGGCGGGGTGGGGGCCCAGCCCTGTAGCCTGGGTTTGGGAGGTCTTGGGGGACACCCTTCTCCTCCCTCCTGGTTCCTCCTGGCCCAGGAGAGAAGGGCTCATTCAAGGTTGCATAGGAAGGAGGCCAGATTTGGGAGACTGTGGACGGCTGACTCCCCCCAGCCTTGTGCATTTAGAGTTCCCTGTGCCCTTGGGCTGCAGGAGTGGTGCGAAAGGCCCAGACTGAACCCAGACCCCTCCATCCTAGCCCCAGACTGACCTCTGACCCCAGCACTGGACTTGACTGCCATCAAAGGCTACATTGACTTTCCTTTGCAGCCCAGACAGACCCAGACCCAGTGGCTTCCTGAATGCGTTGGAGGTATAGTTGGCTCCCTGTCACCTGCCCCCACCCCCTGCTCTAGCCCCAGTCAGCTGCCCACCCATGACAGGTGGTATGTAAGCGTGGCTGGGGGGTGTGGGACCCCTGGAATAAGGGATGTCCTCTAGCAGCCCTGCCTGAGCTGGAGGGCAGTACCCAACAGGTGCCCAGGCTGAGAGGCGAGGTGATGTGAGACACACCCTGTCCGCTCGCCCACGCACCCTGCCCGGGCCAGCCTGTGTGCATGTGTTCACACGCTGCAGGCCTGAGGCCTGGTGCCAGCTCTGACTGAAAGCCCAGGGGGCCACCCACTGCCCTCCACCCCTTGCAGGATGTCGTCTGGGGGCACTCGCAAGACCCCACCTGGCAGGCCTTGTCTGTGGGCCTAGTGGAGCCTCTAACATAGCTGCCGGCCTGGCCTGGGGCTGGCACGCGGAGCACATGCGTGACAGGGCGTGTCCAGGGGGTCGGGCCTGTCTGCTGGCCTGGCCTCTGAATCTTCGCAGACCCTTGCTCACTGGAAAGAACCAGTGGTGGTGGATACTCTAGGGGTCCTCCCAGGGAACCCCATACCAGCCTTCGTCTGTGGCAAGTGGAGGCCAGATGTGTGTAGGCAGAAGCTGTGGGGCAGACCCCCATCCTATGTGCTGTCCCAGGGCAACTGGACTCGTGGGTGCAGCGGGATGACCAGTTCACCGTGGACTCAGGTGGCGCTTCGATATACCTTAACGCTTTTTTCTGAGCTTGCCCTTCACCTTGAATGCTGGGTGGGGGAATCTATTCAAAATGAGCCAGGAACCCTGTGACATCTTAACTCCTTCCTGTCCCACTCTGTCTGGCCCTTTCCTGCTTTGGATACACTCTATGCCAGGATCAGGCTTGGCTTTTGCTTAGAACAGGGGTGTCCAATCTTTTGGCTTCTCTGGGCCACATTGGAAGAAGAATTGCCTTGGGCCACACATAAAATACAGTAACGCTAACCATAGCTGATGAGCCAAGAAAATAATCGCAAAAAAAGCCTCGTGCTTTAAGAAAGTTTACGCATTTGTATTGAGCCGCATTCAAAGCCATCGTGGGCTGCATGCAGCCTGTGGGCCGCAGGTGGGCAGACTTGCCCTAGACCTGCTGTGTGACCTTAGGCCTGGCTCTGAATCCCTCTGGGCCTCAGTTTCTCCATCTGTAAATGGGGAGCATTGGGAAAACCAACTGGACAGAACTGTGCACCCCCTCCCTGTGTAGGCGATAGCCGTCTGATCCCTTTAAGGGGACTCTGGTCACCTTCCTTCCTGCCATTGGGTATCCTGGCTGGACACAGAGGTATGCCTGGGGAAGACTAGTCACCGGGGAAGGACGTATACAAAGGGCAATGGGTGTGAGAGAATCCTTGGGCAGACAAGGACTCCGCCATGCTGGGCACGGCTGAGTCATGCTCCAGTGGTGCCTTGCCCCAGGGTGCTGGAGCTGGCGCCACCCTGGGTGTGGTCACTGAGCTGTGGCCCTGGGCAGAGCAGGCCTGGGTGGTCTGGGATGGGAGCCTGGGTGTGTGGAGCCAGCGACATGACTTCTGAGATGCTAAGGCCCTTTGCCTACCCCTGGCCTGGGTCTGGTCTCACGATCCTGGACTGTGGTCACTCCCACCCTGAGAATGCCTCGGGGAGCCCTGGGACCCTGGGTCTTGGGCCTGGCAATTATCAGGATGCCAGGGGAAAAGGACAGGGCCTGGAAGCCAGTGACTGCCCTCAAGGCCAGCAGCCCCAAAAAGGCACACTAAGGCTGGGACATGGACCGATCTGAGGATAAGGCAGAGGTCGCGGCATGGCAGTAGGGTATATGCCTCGGTTAAGGGCTCACGGCACGGATGTCAGGGGCCCCTGGGAATTCCTTGACTGATCTAAGGGGCCTTAAAGTTTAAGGGGGGGTGCAGTGTGGTGTGGTATGGCTGGGCACAATGGGGGCTGGGATGTGACTTGCATGGTTCCCCTATTTATAACAAGTGATTCAGTCCTCACTTACTCACCCCCTTCCTGAGCCCGCCCCCTTCCCCTAGCCCTGGGTGGGCAGCAGGGCCCACCCACTTGTCAGTGCCCTGTCTTCTTGTACCCTGGTGCCAGCCTCTGAGGGTTGCCAGTCAGGAGGGTTGTTATGGGCATGGCATTGGGGTGAGGGGCGGGGGCTGCTGGTGGTCAGGCGGCCCTCGGCTGGGCGGCCCAGGTTGGCGGCTGGCTCAGGGGCCCCAGCCAGGGAGCCTCTGCGGAGAGTCTGGGCCCATTAGGCAAAGCGTTAGTGACAGGCTAGGAGGGCGGGCGGTGGCGGCAGGCAGGGCGGGGCCTGTAGCCCTTGGTATTTTCCGATCCCAGCTGCTCTGAGAGGGTGGAAAGTATTTGGGGACCAGGCTTGGGGGCGGTGGCGGTGGCGCCCCCGGCGGAAGCGGCCCATATTCATTCTTGGAACACGGTGTGGGGAGGGGGGTGACAAGATGCGTGCCTGTGTGTCTCATGCCTCCACGCCCTGTCTGCAGTGCATTCTCAGGCACACGTGCATCCATCTGTGCAGCCTGGGGCCTGCTTCGCTCCCCAGACCCAGGGCCCACCCTCCCCCTACGCCTTCAGCTGCCAGGAGCTTGGCCCTCCCTGGACACCGTCTCCCGTGAGCCTGAGAGACAAGCCACTGGGAACAGGAACCCTGGCTCCTGGGCACCTGCATGGCAGTGCCCCTTCCACGCAAGACCTAGGCCTTTTGTGCCTGCGAGGATGGGGAGTGGCTTTGGCCCTGGCCCGGGGCTCTGTGCAGGGGAAACCCCACAGGAAACGGGCCTGGCCAAATGGCCGCCCTTCCCGTTCTCGTCCCTGGGACACGATTGTGCTGTCTCACTTCCGGAGGAGGCCCAGGGAGGCCTGCCGCCCTTCGGGGCCTAGCCTGATCCTGGTTGGTGCCCCCACACCCTGATGGGACTGGGCTGGGCTAGGGAAAGTGGGTGGCCAGTTTATGTGTGTGTGTGTGTGTGTGTGTGTGTGTGTGTAGCGGGGTCTGGGGGGACAGAGCAGGACATCTCTCTTTACCTGTCTCCCAGCAATGGGCGCCACCAGATCTGGGTGCTGGGGTCCTCATTCCCATTATCCTCCCTGTTTCTGCCTGGTTTGCCATGACTTTGTAGCCCTGTCCTAGTTACATGTACCACTCATGGGATCCTTACCACCACAGTGCCCCTGCTTTGTAGATGCAGAAACAGAGACCCAGAGACGTTGAATGACTTGCCCAGTCATCCAGCTAGGAAGCTGCGAGCTGGGGTTCAAATCCAGTTGGCCTGGCTCCAGAGTTGGGGGCTTCTTAGCCACAGAATCCCATTTTACTGAACCACAGGGCTGGTTTTATGCCCCACGCCCTACCCTGCAAAGGACCTGGAACTTGGTTTAAATGCTCTGTTGTCGATTTTTTTTAATTTTAAATTTCTGAACAAGGGCCCTGTGTCTTCATTTTGCACTGAGTCCCACAAATTGGGGAGGCAATCCTGGTACAGGGCATTTGCTGAAGGACATACACAGTCTTGGTGAGACCACACTACTGTGAGGTAGAGGTTCCTTGGCTCCAGTTTATGGATGGGGAAACTAAGGCGTGGTGAGCATTTGGGAAACTGCTGAGCAGGGATTTACATTTTCAGCCTGGTCAGGTGCTCTGGGGGCGCACGTGCTCAGCACGGAGAGCTGGGCATCAGCTGCGGGCATCCGTTCTGGTGGGACACAGACTGAGGCCTCGCTGCCGAGGAGACAGACCACGGGGGGAGGCCCTGGTGGTTTCCTCCTGCCTTTCAGGCTTCTAGGAAGTGGCGCCAGCTGGGGTGAGATCACTTCCTCAACCGCTTTCCCGCCACCCCCTCGACTTCCTTTCTCCATGGCCCCATTTAGCCTGCTCAGGGCTCAGTGGTGGCAGTGGGAGGACCAGGGGGCGGGAACAGGGCAGTAAGGGCATGGAGACCTTGCTCTGGGAGTCCCTCCAGCTTCCCCAGCCCAAACGGACGCTTTTGGCATCTCTTCCTCTCCAGGCTGGGACACAGGGCATGGCTGGGGTGGGGGTGTCTAGCCTGGTGGTCCAGTTCTCCCTTCAGCTGCTGGTGCACATGGAGAGAGGGTGTCCCTGTAATGCTTCAGAGGACAGCAGCAGTCTGGACCTGGAGGGCAGATGTCCTCAAATCTCATTCCCTTCTCTGCTCTCTCCCCTCCAGGTGCCAGCCGCTGGCCCCACCCAGTGCCCCCCCAACCCTGTGCCATGGCCGGCTGGGGTTCCTGGGGATGGGATTTGCTGCCTATCACAAATCACATTGCCAGGGATTTCCAACCGACCCTGAGCCCTGCCTCTGGGGCCATCACCATCACCAACGAGGATGCTGCGCGGGGATGGGGTGGCAGAGAGGCCTGCTGCCGCCTGCATCTGGCCTGGGGAGCAGGGCTTAGCTGCTTGTGAGCAGGATCTGCACCAAGTCATGTTCACAGTGGCTAAGTTCCGCCCCCCCGGGCCCTCGCCTCCTCTGGCTCTGCCACCTCCCCCCCACCTGTCCGGCTGTCGCCAGGGCCTCCCTGGGCTCTGCCTCCCGTGCCTACTGAGCTGAAACACAGTTGATTTGTGCAGACTGGCTCAGTTCAGCAGGAACAGGAGTCAAGCCCCCTTGGAGCCTGTGGCCCCTGCCTTCCCTGGGTGGGCAGATGCCTGAGATGAGGACCCAGGTCTAGAGCTGTGTCTGGAGGAGGAACTTGGGGAGGGATGGGGTTGGGGATGGGGTAGGTGGATCTAGCTGTCTGTTGCAGGCCACCTCTCACCAGCTCTGTACTTGGGGATCCCCACATAGCCCAACCTCCAGCTGGGCTGTGCTCCCAAGGTCAGAAGAGGGGGTGGCTCTTCTAAAGGGAAGCCTACTGTACCCCTGCCTGGGTGACCCTCTGGACCTACAGCCTTGGCTCCTCTTCTGAGCCTGCTGGGGGGCATGGGCCAGGCTCCACCTTCCCAGCAGCCAGTTACCCAAGAGGAAACTGCCTTGGGCCCCAAACCGTTACATGACAACTCCAGGCTTTCGGAACCAGGCTGGTCTGACCTGAGCATGCCTGGCTCCTTCACCCTGGGTCCTGCAGCTTCCTAACTTGGGGGAGAAGCTGTGACATTCCCCTGGCACAAGGCCCCTGTGGGCTCTGGAAAGGACACAAGCAGGCCTACTCAGTCCCGGGGTGGTCCCAGAACATGGAAGAGCAGAGTGAAGCCCCCAGACTGTCAGGGCTGGCCCGGGTACCTCTGCCCCTCCCAGGGCCGGAGCAGAGAGAAGCTTGGAGTAGTCTGCTGTGTGTTGTGCTTGGTGTCCAATTAAATAAAAGCCGCCCCCGCCTCATTCCTGAAGGTCTGGTGGTTTGTGATTCACTTCTGCCTTCCATCCCTGGAGTTTTTTCTGGCTTTTTGGGGTAGGGAGGGGGGATCAGCCCAGATTTACTCTCCTGGCACCCTGAGCTCCTGACCTCACAGGATCCCTATCCTCTCCCCACCTGTTCTAAGGAAGACAACTACTTAAGTCGCAGGTGACCAGAGGGTACCTTGGGTGTGGAAAGGTAACCTTGAGGGGCATTCTGGGGCTAGGGGAAGGGTCACACACCTACCCCCACATCCTGAGGGAGGGACTGACTTGGGGCTGATGTGATAAGGAAAGCTGTTCTGGGAAGGACCTAGATGGGGTCATGATGAGCAGTGCCCCATGCCCAGGGCCAAGGGGGAATGGAACTTAACCGCAGGTTGCAGTGGGTGGTGACCCTGAAGGAAACCCCGGGCATTCAGAAATAACTGGGACCGAAGGGGCTTGAGCTAGTAAAACAAACGATGTCAGGCCTGGGGGGAGATTTGGGGTGCTTGGTATCCGAGAATGCTTGGGTTCAAGATATGTGTTTCATATAAGGGGGATATTTGTGGATGACTTCAATAACTGCAGAAGCACCGTAAGGGGGTCCCCAGGTCCGAGGACAGCATTTGGGACCACAAGACCACCTCTACCCTCCCAGGTCTCCAGGTGGCGCTAAGGGGAGCACCGACCGGTCAGGTTCTGCCTTCACATACCTGCGGGAACACGCCAGGCAGGGCAGGAGGAGGAGCCGCCTCTAATTGGTCACCTTGAAGGCAGGGTAGGCCACAAACCAATCAGTGCCCAACGCTGTCAAAGGTCCCCCTCGGCGCCCTCTAGCGGCCTGTCCCGCCCAGCTTCTCCCGGAAACTTGTCCTCGCCTGCCCGGGGCCTGACAAGAGACCCAGTTTGTCAGTCTCTAAAAGCAGGAGAGTCCCGAGAGAGTCCCTGCTCCTGGGGGAGTCAGGGAAGGAAGGCAGTAGAGGGCCTTGTCGCTGTCCCCTAGACCTCACTCTATTTGGAGACTGGGAGCGGGAACCTCATCGGCAGTGAAGCCCAGACATGCCCTGGCGGCGCCACTGGCCACGCCCACCCGCCTCTTTAGTTTCGGCCAGAGCCCCACCCACCAAAGCCTCGTTTAGCCCAGGGTTCCCACCTTTGGGTGGGGGTGTCTTCCTCAACCAGCTGCACCCATCGCTCGCCGACCCCGCCCCCGTCCCGAGCTCAGCAACTTGGGAGACAAGTGACCCGCACAGTGGGTGTCTGGAGCCAGGGCACCCCCTAGTGGCCATTCCCAGTGGCGCAAAGGCCACACAGCCTGGTATAGGTAGTCAGTGGCCCCAGCTCTGTCTCTTCCTAAAGTGGGTGCCCGTTCCTTAAACTTTAGAGCTCCAGTCTTCTCATCTGTAAAATGGGGATGATCCCTTGGACTCCTTGGACTCTGTAGGGCTGTTTTGACAGGTGTAAAGCACTCAGCACAGGGCTTGCTCATGGAGACCTCCTGCCCCCCTTATTCACCGTTATCACTGGATGAAACCAGCAGTCACTTCCATGCAGCTGCTCTCTTGAAGCTGTGCCCACAGCCCAGTATAGAGATTTTCTATGGGTGGAAAATGGAGGGGCCCTGTCTGGGGGTAGGGGCACACACCTCATTCTCAAAATAATAAAAAAGGCTGTGTTCAATCTTTAAAAAACAAAAACAAAAAGGAAAAAGGAAATACAATATATGGTTCAATAAATAGAAAAAAATGTTACAAAACAGTGTGATCTTTCATCCTTAATTACAAGAAGGGAAAAGATAGAGGGGATGGAAGGAGGGGTGGGAGGCCAAAAAGAGACAGCAACTGGGACTTACAAATAGAAAGGCAGATTAAACGGAGAGAAATATGGAAAAGTAGGGTAAGGTGAAGGGGTAAAGCAGGGAGACAGCAGAGAAAAAAAGGAGACAAATGGTCAGAGAATGCCCAGGTGCTGGCCTTTCCAGATTTGGGGTAGTGGTCCCTGGCTCACCTGTGCTTGTCTCCCCTGACTCTCAAGTTTGGAGGACAGTGTGAGCCTGGCTTGGTTCCTGAGTTGTATGTCCAGTGACTAGCAGGTACGGGGAGGGACAGCAATGACCCACCCCCCACCACAGCCTGCCCTGAGACCCTGGCACCCACAGAAATGGGGGTCCTGGCCGGATGGGGGGTGAGGTATGTGGCCGAGGCCTGAGGCCTCTTCAAATCCTTCAGTAGGGGTGAGCCATTGGTCCCTGCAGGACAGCCCGGAAGGGGTGGAAGGCTGTGGAAGGGGGCCCCTGAGGCAGTGAGGGAAGGGTACAAAAGGAGATTCAGAGGCCCTAACACAAGCCCCAGAGTGGGTGTGGGGAGGGTCTGCTACATTGACTCTGGGAGCTGGTTTCAGGAAAATCCTGTCTCCAAGCTCCCCCGGAGCTCACAGAAGGCCTGTGAGTTTGAAGAGGCATAGCTTGCTTATTGCTTTTGGGGTGCCCAAGGTGGGGGGGCGGTCATACCAACTACCCAGGTGCACACACCCTTCCAGGCCTCTGGGTGGTGGTATGGCTTCTGATCCTCACGTCTCGCACACCCGTCTGTACACTCCTAGGCACACGTGTGGCAGGATGCAAGCCCCTCCCCCACATCCAGGCAGGCTTGCAGGGACCACCGGCAAGACCACCTCCTCTAGCTGGGCTCCTCCCCTGACTTAATACTGATGCCACATGGGCCCCTGATGGACAGCAGGTGCCACACAGGCAGGGGCAAAGGGGGGACCCCTCTCACCACCTGCCTGGTGCCCCTCAGCCAAAACGTTCCCGCACCAACAGCATGAGCTTCTTCTTGCCCTTGTACGTCTGTTTGAGGTTCTCCAGGAACTGGGCGAACTGAAGGTGCCCGTCAGGCGCCAGCAGGAAGGTTTCCCGGGCCTTGCCCAGAAACTCGATGAAATCGCCGTAGTGCCGTGGGCTGATGTGCGTGAGGCGGGAGTGGCTGGTGTTGATGTAGGCTGCCACCGCGGCGTCCAGGAGCTGGCAGAGTGGCGCCCGGTCGGTGCCCAGGGGCTTGGCCGCCCGGCGGGCCCCCAGGGGACCCAGGCCAGGTGCTGAGAGGGTCCAGCGGCGCAGGATGTCAGACAGCATGGGGGCACAGTGGATGCTCCGGATGATGAGGGGGACAATGGCAGAGAGCTCGTGACGGCCCAGGGAGTGGCTGAGGGAGCAGGCCCAGAGCACGTCGTTGACGGCGGGATGGCTGTCCTGGTTGAAGGCTATGCTGAGCTGTGCCAAGGCCAGCGTGGCCAGCTTGTAGGCCCGCAGCGGCAGGCCGCGGTGCTCCATGTAGCGGGCCACCGTGAAGAGGTGGGCGTGGCCCAGGCCGCCGGCCGCGGCGTCCAGTACAATCTGGTAGGCCGCCTCGAAGGCCGCGTGGTTCTTCTCGCACAGGGTGAGGGCGGGCAAGGCGCAGTTCTGCGGGTCTTTCATGGCACACTGCAAAGCGAGCGTGCGGGCGCAGGCCCAGAGCTCCTCCCGCCGCGGCGCGTCCAGCTGCAGCCGGACCAGCGTGGCATGCGTGGTGCCTGTCACCGCCACGATGGTGGCTGCCTCCACGGGTGTGAACAAGGAGTACCAATTCTGCATGATGTTCATCAGGGCTTGTGGGCCTGGGGACCCAAGGGCGAGACTGGTCAGGAAGAGGCGTAGGGACGTGGACATGTCCCAGCAGCCCGCGCTGAAGACACACCCCTCTGCCGGCACCCCCTGCCTTACCCTTCCAAAGGGGCAGGGGCAAGGGGACTAAGAACTGCGCGTGGGTGGTGGGGGAGCCACTGGCCCTTCTAGCCGCTCCAGCCTGACCAGCCTCCACGCTTTAGTCCACTTCAGTGCCCCCCACCCGACATCCCCTCCCAGCCTAGCCCTGAGCAGAGCAGTCTCTGTGTCTGTCCTGTGCTGGCCTGGTTCCACGGGGAGATGGGTGGCGGGTCCCTTTGGGAGCTCTCACCAATCTCTGTGGCGCAGCTGACCAGCCAGCGCACCATCTCCCTTCGCCGCCAGGTCATGGTGCTCACAGTCATCCGCATCACCTGCAGGTGTGGAGGGGGAGAGGGGGGTCACCCCATACTTTGGGATGGCAGAGGGAGGGGAGGTCAGGGATCCTGGGGGGCCCAGGGAGGCTTAGAAGTAAGGGGCTGAGTCAATGAGCCATACAATCTGGGCTTCTCCTCATCTGCAAAATGGAGATTAAAATCCTGTCTACCTCACAAGGTTGTGAAAAACGAAATGATGTGGTAAAGCTCTTTGAACAGTTCCTGTTGCCTCAAAGTGCTCAGCTAACATCACCCATTACTATGACTGCTATTGTTGGTGTTGTTCTGAGGCTTCATGGATCCTACTCTGGACAAGCCAACCCTTCCCTTTTTTCCATAATGTCTCGTGCTTCATGTCAGCAGATGCCTCTCTGTAGCCCTTGACAGAGCACCTGCGTGACAGGCCCCGCCTTCTTCAGGTCCCACTCCCCATAAGCTCTTTCCTTGCTTGTCTCCCCCCAGGCCCCATCCCCGGTCCTATCTGGGGGCCCCTGTGTTTGGAAGCTCCTAGAGGGTCTCCTCTCTAAAGCTCTGCCCTTGACAAGCCTCCTCCACCTTCCCCTAATGGCTCCAGTTCAAACAGGAAGTTGTTTTGGTTATTTCGTCCCCTGAGGCCCCCTTGCTTGCTAGTTCTACCTGGGAAGGTACTGTGTTTCCCCGAAAGTAAGACATCCCCCGAAAATATGACCTACTTACAGTTTTGCCTCTCACTGAAATACGTATAAGGCATCCCCCCCAAAATAAGACCTAGCGCATCTTTGGGAGCAAAAATTAATATAAGACACTGTCTTATTTTCGGGGAAACAGGGTACTATACCCTAGTCTGCAAGCCAGCCCCAGATGTTCCTTATTTTCTGATTTTACTTAGGCCTCCTTCTGAGGTCCCGCCCCTTCCCCATCCCATACCCTATAGTTGGCTCCTTACCTACCTACATACAGGCTGAACGTCTGCTTCGCCCTTGCAAGTCTGGACACTCACCCATAGGCCCCGCCTCCATTACTTTCAACCACCTACTTATCCCATTTCCAGAGGCAGGGGACCACCTTTAGGACCCTCCCCAAGCCCCACCCCTCAGTGGTGGCCCCTCCCACTAGGCAGTCCCCCCCACACACACCCCGAATGCCCTGCCACCAAGAAAGCTCCTTATTGGCACACTTTGCCCGATCAGCTTCAGCCCCGCCCAGCCATGGTCCTTAACCAAAAGCACACCAGCCCCTGACCCCATCCTCAAGGCCAGCATCCCTAGGCTCTGCTCCTTCCTATCACCTGCAAGCTCCATGACCCCCTCCCCCTCCCCCTCCCCCAGACTCTGCCACTGAGTCCCTCATTCACAGGGCCAACCCTAGTGATAACTTCATTCTTCTACTCCCAGGACTTGCAGGCACTGCCTCTTTGTGGTCCCACTGCAGAGGTGCCACTGACATGGAGGCCCTGCCCACAGGCAGCATCCCCCTATCCCATCCTCCCCTGGGGGCCCTCACCTGCAGACCCAGCTCCAGGGCAATGCCCAGCAGGGTGGTGTCTGGTGGGGCGCTGGCCGGGGTGGCGGTCTTGCAGGCATCCTGTGCCAGCTTGAAAAGCAGGGCCGGAGAGTGGATGTTCTGCTGGATGGAGCCCAACACTGCATGCAGCCACTTGGGGTCTCCTGGGGTGGGGGTTAGGGGCAGAGGCACCATTGGCACACCAGGCACCAGCCTGTCACTGCCCGACCTGTTCATGCACATTCCTCCACACAGGTGTACAAGGGGTGAGCACGGAGGGGCATGCACCTGGCAATGAATGGTTCTGTGAAGATCCAGATCACTCCCAGCACTCCCACCGCTCTCTCTTCTGCCCTGCCCCACTTCCGGTGGGATGAAGCCACTTAGGGACCTGCTGAACATCTAATCACCAAGAGTGGATTCTGAAGCCAGGATGCCAAGATTCAAAAGCCCGCCTTGCCACTCACTGGCTGTGTGAGCCTGAGCAAGCCACTTCATTCACCTCTCTGTACCTTGGCTGCCCCATCTGTGCAGTAGGTAATTCTAGTGCAATGGTACCTGCCTCACAGGGCTGTGGTGAGCTCATACTAGCAAAGGCTTTCACATGGCAAAAGCTACACAAATGTTAGCTTTTATCACTATTACCACCATTGGTCAGACTGTACAATTCTCCATTACTCTGATCTAGCCACACCAGCCTCCTATTCCTCAAACATACGAGGTGCAGTCCAGCCTCAGGGCCTTTGCACTGGCTGTTTCTTCTCCTGGAATGCTCTTCCTAGATGCTATGGATTGACCCGGGTCCCTCCAAATTCCTATGTTGAAGCCCTAACTCCCAGTGTGAGTGATGGTGTTTGGAGGTTGGGTCTTTGGGAGGAAATCAGGTTTAGAAAAGGTCATGAAGCTAGGGTCTCCATGATGGGATTAGTGCCCTTATAAGAGGAGACCAGAGGTCTCTCTTTCTTTGCCACATGAGGACACAGCAAGAAAGTAGTTGTCTGCACAACAGAAGAGGAGAGTCCTTGCCAGGAACTGATCATGCTGGCACCTGATCTTGATCTTCCAGGCTTCAGAACTGTGAGAAAACAAGTTTCTGTTGTTTAAGCCACTCAGTCTGTGGTATTTTGTGATGGCAGATCGAGCTAAGACACAGATATTGGCATGGCTCTGCCTGCAGCTTCATGTCTTAGCTGAAATGTCAGTCTGCTTTATCCTCTTCCACAGCACTTGTTACCTTCTCACTTACCCCATAAGCACCACCTTTACCTTGTTTATCTGTCTGCTTCCACTAGAATGTAACACTACAGGGCATAGGAGTTGGGTCAGTTTTGTTTACTACGGCACCCTTAGCACCTCCTACAGTTCCTAGTCCATCTAGAATAGGGCTGGGCAAAATGTCAATTGCAGTCCACTGGTGGATTCCCAAGTAATTTTGGGGTGACCCCCTGAAGAATAAAGTAAGCAGCTAGTGGACTGCAATACTTGGGAGAAAATTAAAAGTAGCTCTTACCCTGAAAAAGTCTGCCCAGGCCTAATCCATAAAGTGCTCCAAGAAAACTGGTGGAATTTGGTAGGACAAGAAAGAGGAGAACAAAGGAAAGGAGGAAAGAGGAGGCAGGGGAGGACAAGGGGACAGGGGGCGGCACTGCCCTCACCCTTGGCGGCCGTCAGCATGGCAGAGGCCAGCTCGCACTGGCGCGTTTCCAGGTGGCCCAAGATGAACCAGCGGGGAAAACGGTTACTCATGATGGAGTCCAGTGGATTGGGGTGAGGATCTCCGGCTGGTAGCACTGTCTCCAATACAGGCAACCTGGGGTGAAGGAAGAAGCAAACCCGCAGTGAGGCGAGGCTGGAGTCTCCATCCTTGGGCCAGCAAAACCCTGAGCACCCAGGAAAATGGAAGATATGTACGCAAGATGTTCACTGCGGTGTTGTTTATGCCCATCACTTGGAGGTCAATTAAATAAACAATGTTCTATTCACACACCAAAGGCCATGTGGCTGATAAAGAGATGATGGGATTATTTGTGTCCTCAGAGGGTCCTTTAAAAATCTTGCTTCTGTGATCTGCTGGTGCACAGGTGAAATGATAACAAGGTAGTTCACTGTCATTTTTTTTTGCATAAATGTCTCTCAACTCCAGAACGGTTCTTGTGTGATATATCCTTACAGTGGTTCATGTGTTGTGTGATACAGCTAAGCTTTTAAGATGCAATGCTCAGGGAAAACAAGGTCCAAAGAACAGGTACCTGATGTATCTGTGTAAAGGGCCAACTTTTAATTTCCAGATTATAGGTTTGCAGCAATCTCAGCTCATGCAGGATAGATCAGTGGGAACCCTGCTTGCCCCAGAGAGGTTTGGGTAAGTTGAGACAAACTGGCCTAGAAAAGTACTCTGATTTCTGTGCCTTTGGATGTCTCTCAAAGTCAAAACAGTATTACCCATTTATATATATATATATACACATACACATTTTGAAGGGCATGATAGTGTATTTTTTAAAATTGTACCACACTAATCATAACCACCAGTATATACATGATGGCTTTTCTTTTGGGTGT
Source organism: Craseonycteris thonglongyai (assembly GCA_004027555.1). Taxonomy (NCBI): domain Eukaryota; kingdom Metazoa; phylum Chordata; class Mammalia; order Chiroptera; family Craseonycteridae; genus Craseonycteris; species Craseonycteris thonglongyai. Next base: position 24,016 of record PVKE010008155.1, on the reverse strand, counting down.
TAACATTGCAATATTTTGTATATTGAAATGTTTCAATAGGACCAAGAACGTTAGAGAAATTACACATTCACATTTAATAGTTAAGACCACCCGCAGCCTGGAATGCCAGCCCGAGGAAGAATGAATTAGCCAGGCTGTGAGTTCAGGTGGGAGGATGGAGTTGAGCGAGTGCCTCCCACCCCCCAATCCTGAGTGGCCCCTGGGGCTGAGCCCCCAGTTAATGTGCCTGTCTTTACCTCATGGCTCTTAACGCGAGGCGGTAGGCCAGATCGGGGTCGTGGGGCAGCAGTGCGGTGAACAGGTAGCGGGCACAGGTGTGCATGGGCACGCTCTCCCGGAACAGCACCTCTCCAAAGCCGCTGAAGGGACCCCCTGCAGGGTCAGCCTGAGCTCAGCCCCCAGGTGTGGGCTTGCTTCTGTGTTTCTGCCCCTCCCCAGACCCCAGGCTGAGTAAGCGATGGGCAGACTCCAGGACAGAGTGGCTGGGACTAGGAGCTGGCAAGGTTCCCAGAATGGGGGCACAGGGCTGACACAGAAAAGCTGTGGAAAATCCATCAGACCTGGGGCAACCTGGGGTGGGGGGGCAGGACTCAGGATGTAGGGTGAGGCCAGAGGGTAGGGGTGGGGTTGCACCTGATCAGGGTGGGGCCAAGCTAGCTAGGGCAGAGCCAATAAAGTCCAGCTGGGCATCAACTAGGCTCATTGGCTCCAAGTGGGCAGGGGGCCCCACTACCAGCAGCAGTTATTGGTTGCCAGACCATGCTTGGGGGCGGGGCCAAGGGCTGGAGCTCACCTTTTAGAAAATGCTAAGGAACAAAAGGTGCACTAGGGGCGGAGCCTTTAGATCCAGCAGCAATGTGACCAGCTCAGACCAGGAGGGCAGGCCCCTGTCTCTCAGGACAACCAGGCCGAGGAGGGGCCTCACCTTCCAGGAGCAGCCCCGCCTGCTTGCGTAGCACCTGCACCAGCCTCTCATCCAGCTCCACCTCCTCCAGCAGCCCCAGCAGCTGCTCCTCACTGCGCACCACTTTATCCTGGGCGTACAGCCCCTCGGGCAGGGCCCGCTGCTGCCCCAGGCCCAGCAGCGTCACCTCCAGTGCCAGTGCCAAGTAGGACTCCCCGGGGCTCCCGGGCACCAGCATGTGCTGGTAGGCCACCTTCCGCTTCTCGGGGCCTGAGTCTGTGGGAGACAGGAGCCAAAGACACTGGAGGGGACCCCCTTTTCCAGAACCCCAGTGGCCACTGACCCCAAGCATGTCGACTGGGGAGGTGAGGTACAGGGGGAGTCCCGCTGCTCCTCGCACTGACCAGGGGTTGGGGCCCATCACCCCCTATAGCCTCACTTCCAGAAGCTGAGCCTGTTGGCTCCTGGCACTGGAGGGGGATCATGGAAAAGGTAAGGGTGTAGCCTCACTTTCTAGGGAGGCTCAGCCAGGGGGTGGAGATCGCCACCCCTCGCCAGGAGCCCCCATGTGAGTACCTGGGTAAAGGACGAGGGTCTCCTCCTCCAGGCGACAGGCCTCCAGGAGGGCCCTGCAGAGGCAGCCAATGGGGTCCAGGGGGTGGCCCACCCATCCTTCCGTATTGGTGATGCAGGTGGAGCCTTTCTGTAGCAGCTCTGCAGGTGGGAAGTGGGACTCAATGCCTGCTCACCCTGCCAAGCCCCTACGGGGGGTTTGTCTCCCTGAACCCCCCCGCCCAGCCCACCGGTGCCTGCCCACCACCTGCCTGAGCAGTGCCGTAACTCTCACCTCTGCAGCCCATAGCCACACCCAGGCCTGGCAGGGTAGCCGGAGGGAACCAGGCACCTTCTCAAACCTCCACAGTGTCATTCCCTCCTGTGACCCTTCATCCTGCCCACCTCTCTCAAGCCCAGCCAGCTTTCTGGGCCCCATCGTGGCCACCTGCCCCATCGGGCAGCCCTTCTTCCAGTCGCCTCCTGCCCATGTGGTTCCTTCTACCTGGAACACTGTTCCTCCCCTTCTGGGAATCTCCTGTACATCCTTAAGATCTCAGCTTAACTCTCACCCCTGTGGTAGGGCTTTCCCTAGGCCTCCTGGGTGGGCCAGGGCTCTGCTCAGGCCCCAGAGTCCCCACGTTTCCTCCGATTGCACCCTGTGCTCAGTTTCCTGATAACTGGCCCATCAGCCCAACCCCATCACCCAGAAAATGTGACTGGTGGCCTCTCGGGTCCCTCCCGTAGCTAGTCCACAGACATGTTCTTTTTGGGGCCCACAGAGCATGATTTTTTACTAATATAATTTGAATTTGTTTGTTGCCTATGTTTAAAAGTCAGTAAATTGGGGAAGCTGGGATGGCTCAGTGGGTTAAGAGCTCACTTTGCAGCCCCGGGGACCGAGGATCGAATCCCAGCCCGGCCCCGGCCCGTGCGGACCCATATGCTGAACTGGGGAGTGCCCCCAGTTCAGTTCTCACCGGGGTGAGACCCCGGCCCAGTTCCTGCCCTGTGCAGCCCCCACCCACCTGTGGAATGAAACTATGTGGAAAAACCAATGATGTGCAACTATGGAGACTGTTCTGGGCCCTCCCCGTTCTCTCTGTCTCTGTATCTCACTCTGTCAAAAATAAGAAAAAGAAATCTTAAAAAAAAAACAAAGTCAGTAAATTCCCCATCAAATAATCCAGAAGCCTCTTTTAAAAATACAGAAGATCTGGCCGCACTGAGTCTAGGTTTCTGTGTGGCTGGTACCCTATGTTCCGCAGGGACTGGAAGCTCAGAAACTACATTTCCCAGACTCCTTTGTCTGAGCTATGGAAGGTGGGAGAAAGTGAAGCCATTATTCTTCTGTAGCAGCCATGACCAGGTATGTGGCTGTCCACAGGGCAGACATGGGGTTTTGCCAGCAACTTCTGGACTAGGGAACTGCCCCTATGGATGCTGCAGGTTGCTGGTCTAACTGTGCTTCTGAAGTTCACGTTCTTGAACTCAAGTAGCGGCTTCCCTGGCTTTCAGTCCTGCAGCCCGTCCAGTGGTTTTATGAATAAGGTGACCAGATTTTAACATTGGTAAGCGGGACACCATTGACCAGTGGGGAGGGGGTTCTTGATTAAAAATTTGGTCTATCTCCCGCCGTTCCCTAGCTTGTCGTGCATTCTTTCCAAAAATGGGGACTTTTTTAAAATGCCGCAGGATGCGGGACAAATTGTTAAAAATCGGGACTGTCCCGCCAAAAGTGGGACGTCTGGTCACCCTATTTATGAACCCTCAATCCCCTGTATTAAGTTCCTTTCTGCTCAAGATACCTAGAATGATTTGGTTTTCCTGGTTCCCACCAGGAAACCCCAAGTGGTACCCACACAACTCCTGTGTTGTCAGAGCCCCCAGTAGTTGGCATCTGTGCCTGCAGCCCCTGGGACCCGATGATACTGGTACCCACCTTTCTTTTGCTGCTTGTAGCTCTCAAGCTGATGCCGCCGCTGTAGCCGGAGCGTATTGACTATGGCACCTGCCAGCCTCAAGGCCTGGCGGGGATATCCATGGGCACGCAGGGCGTCCACACGGGCACAAGCAGTGGGGAATGGCTCCCCAAGCCAGAGGGGGCGGCCCTGGGGGTCAAAGGTCGGCTTGTCACCGCTGCCCACATGGCCTGTGAGGCTGGGGCCATAGCAGTCATTGGCCAGGATCCTCTGCAGGTGGGTGTCATTCCAGTGCAGTAACCCAGCCTGCAGGGCGCGGCCAAACACGGTGTGGCGGGAACCTGTAGCCACTATCTCCTCCTCCTCTTGGCCTGTGGGAGAGACATCCAACCTGGCTTAGCAGTTGGGCCACGGCCAGTTCCCCCACCGAGTGCCGGCTTGGGGCTAGACTCCAGGTGCATCAATGGACATGCATCACCTCCCTAAACCCTATAGCAGCCTTTCAAAGGTGCAGGTGTGTTGGGCAAGCTATTATAAACCCCCATATGGTTGGACAGCTGAGGATGAATAACTCCCTCTGTCCATCTTTCTCTCCCTACATTCCATTTCTTTTTTTTTTTTCCTTTTATCTCTGTCTTCATTTCCCCTTCCTTTCTGTTATCCCCCGTTTCTTTCCCTCTATCTCTGCCTCTCTTTTCTCAATATCTTTCTTTCTTTTTCTGTTTTCCCTACCCCGGACTCCACTGGCAGGAGGAGGCCGAGTAGCAGACCAGCCCAGAACTACACACGGCTTAAACATTTCATTTCACTCCCCCAGGCTGCCCACTGCCCTGCCCTGTGCAGCACCTCACTCCCCCCATGACAGGGAGGACCGGCAAGGGCTGGGGCCCCTTTCCTACCTGGGCTGAGGGCCATGGTGGGCTGAAGGCTGGGCCTGTCAAAAGAGTAGTTGCCCTCTTCCAGTGGGCACACGTCCAGCTTGTCCCACTTGCCAAGCAGCTGGAGCCAGCTTGCCTGCTCCTCTGGTTTGCAGTGGGGGCTCAGGACAACGCATACCCACAGGGCCCCTGGGGAGGGAGGCAGGGCAGTGAACATGGGCACTGGGAAGGTTCAACATTCATGTCAACAGTGGCAGTACACATTTATGGAGTATCTAACGTATGCTGGGCACTGCCCTCTGCTTCACCCTCACCTAACTTCTGAGGTTGCAACTAACTGTTTCTTAACTTTACAGGTAAGAAAACTGAGGCAGAGAGGTAAAGTCACTGCCTCATGATCTCACAGCTGGGAAGCTGGAGGAAGCAGAATTCAAACCTAGGTTGCCAGACCCCTCTCACTTTTTTTTCCCCCTGTAGTGCTTATCACCATCTATCAGAGGGCTCAGCAAACTACTGCCTCTGAAGGAAATCTACCTCTTTTTGAAAGGCCTGCAAGCTAAAATTGATTTTTACATTTTTAATGGGGGGGAATCAAAAGAAGAACATTTGTGATGTGAAAATGATATGTAATTCAAATAACTAAATAATGTCTGTAAATAGTTTTATGGGAACGCTGCCACGCCCATTCAGTTACGTGTGTCTGTGGCTGCTTTTCCGCTCCAACCGGTAAAACTGAGGCTTCGCGACGTAGGCCAAATGACCCGCAAAGCCACAACTACTGACTACCCGGTCCCTATGGAAAAGGCGTGTTGACCCCTGGTCTAATGGGTTTGTAGTATTTTCTCGTCTGCCTTGCCTACCAGGTGTCAAGTCCATGAGGTCAGGTATTTAATCTGTTTCTTGCTGTAGCTCCAGTGATCAGTCCAGTGAGTGCCTTGTGCACTGGAGATGCTAATGAATGAGGGACTCAGGGGGCCAGGCCCCAATCTCACAGAGGGCAAAACCTGATGCTAGAACCCTACTGCCCACCCTGCTCCAGGTCTGGGTCTTACCCAGCTCGTCCCACAGCTGCCGGCACTTGTCCGTCATGCCAGCGCCCTGCTGTCGCCACAGGGCCAGGCGTGGGTCCTGCAGAAACTGCTCAGTCATGAGGATCAGCATGCGCGCCCCGTTGGAGTCCCGCATCCGCAGCATTTCCCGCACCTGTGTGGGAATGGGGTGGTGAGGAAGGAGCAGGCACCAGGGCCTTGCAGCCCACTGTGCACACCCCACCATGCATGCCCCGCCGTGCACGCCCCACTGTGCACGCCAGGCCCTTACAGCACCTTGCAGAACATGGAGCGCAGCTGCTGGCTGGCACCATAGTAGCCGCCATTGGACAGCAGCTGTTTCACCTGCTCCTGGATCTGTTCCTCGTCCAGGTGCCAGCAGTTGGCATCCTCAATGCTTGCGCCTGCTGTGGGGTCTGGGGCACCTGTAGGGAGAGAGGAAAAGCTGAGGCTGTGGTTGGTGAGAAGGGGCCTCTGCCCTTGCCATCATTCAGTCCTCCAAACTATCCAACCCATCCCAAAGTTCCGTCCATCATCCATCCATCCCACCTGAAAAACCACCCATCCATCCATGCATGTCTGACCATCATCCCATCTAACAGGCTATCTGTTTATCATCTAATCTAACAGCCATCCATCCCATTCAAAACACCACTAGCTCATTCATTCACTTACTTATTCATCCATCTTATCTGAAAAACTACCCACCAGTCTGTCCATCCATACATCCACCTCACCTAAAACACCAACCCCATTCATCCAGCCTCTACCTATCCATCTTGTTCAAAACATCACTAGCTCATCCATCCATTTACTGATCTATCTTACCCAAAACACCACCCATCCATTTCCCCCATTCATTTATTCATTCAGGTGAAATGATGGCTCTTCTTCCATCTGAAACATCACCTGCCTTTCTACTCATCCATCCAAACCATTACCTGTGTATCCATATACCTATCCATCCACACATCTGTAACCCTTAGCATACCTACTTACCCCATTAGTTCATCACCCACCCTAACTGTAACTTCCACCTGCTCACCTATCGATACTTATCTTACTGGTTCATCCGTCCAGCTACCCACCACTATTTGTCTTTCCAACTCATCAGTACCAACCACTCAAAATACCCATCGACTTATTCATTCATTGACCCACACAACTGCACTATCCTTCCGTCAAACTAACCTCAACTTGCTATCTATTCTTCCCCCATTAAACCATCCACTCATATGGCCGGTATCTTCCAAAACACCCATCACCCCATTAGTCCATCCATTTGTCTGACACAAAATACTCACCCACTTAATCCATCCACCATGTCAGTCCACACATACAAACATTCCTACACCCATCAACTCAGCCCCAACCAATGCACCCATTGGTCCTTCCAGTTCTTCACCAATCTCATCTGTTCACCACCATCAGTCTACCTCAACCCCCTCAGTCAAAGCTCATTCCACCCAACCCCATCGCCAATTACCTCCGATTCCCATTCACCTACCATTCTAGTTCATCACCCATCCACTCACCCCATCTCCTTTTCCACACCATCAATTTATCCCAACTCCCTATCACGAACACCTTCTGCATCCACCCTCCCCCCTTCTCAATTACCGATCCATGTCTCCACCTACTACTCACCATCTATCACCCTCCATCCTGCTCCACTGTCCCCACCATAACAGTTAGGCAACACAGCCCCTTGTAGCCCCAAACCCTCCCAGAGCTCGTAACACTCCTGGTCCATCTCCCACCAGCACCCCACCTGACACCCACATACCCTTCATACCCTCAACCCACTTACACCCCGGCCTGTTCCTGGGATCCTGGGACACCCCCAACCCTGGGCCTGACCTCCCACTTGTTCCCTCAACTCTAGCTCTCTCCATTGGCTGATTTCCATCATTCATCCGCCCGTGGCCACATCAAATCCAGGATCTGCCACCTAGTAAGTGTGACCTTGACCTCAGGCGATAGTACTGTCCTGCCCCAGCTCATGCATGGATCAAGGGGACCTGATGATTCCATGAGAAATGCCTGTCACACAGCAAGTGAGGTGGCTTCAAGCTAGGTCCTCGCTACTCCCTCAGCGCCCGGGGCCCCCGTACCGTGCACCAAGTTGATCTCGGAGCCCAGGAGGAGGATCTCGTCAGCCAGGCGCTGGGCAGTGGGCAGCACCTCAGTGTGGTGGGCGCTGATGAGGTACTGCACGAACTTCTGCAGCTGGTCCCGATTCATCTGGGAGAGCGTTTCCGAGATGGGCAGCCGCAGCTCCACCTGGCAGGCGTGCCGAATCCTGTACAGCGACAGAGCCACCACGTGGGCGCAGTAGAAGAGGTCGCGATTGTCACAGCCACAGCTCACAGAGGTGATCTTGCAGCGGTCAAAGCTTATGGAGACGTGATAGAGGTGCTCAGGCTCGCCGGGGCCCCCAGGTTCCCGGATGTTGCCACTCAGGTGGAACCCTAAGACAAAACCAAACTGTTGCTGCCGTGTCACTCCAGGGACAGATGGGGCTCCTCCACAGTGCACAGCGAGACCCATGTGCAAATGCCAGCTGAGTAACCTAGCAGAGGTCGCTGAGCCTCTCTGGGCCTCAGTTCCCTCACCTATCAAATGGGAATAAATAGTAACATTCTCCTTATACGTTTGTAATGAGGATTAAAAGAGTTCATAGTTGTCAAGGGTTTAGAATGCTGTTGGCATACATCAAGTCCTAAATAAATACAAGTATGAACATTATTACTATAGCAATGATGTTAAAGATGGCTTTCTCAGCCCTTGGGTTACCATGGATACAGTCTAGGGTCTGGAAGCCATGTAACTTCCCGGGAAGATGCCAAAGGCCTGTGACACTTGGGGGCGAGGGGCTGATGTGGCAGGCCAGGTCACCCTATCACCCCCTGCCCCTCCCTGGCCCCTGGGGAGCCCAGATGCCAGGCTCATCCAACTGGTTGGGCAGCTCAGGCCCCAGCCGGCCCATGCTGCGTCATGCGGGGAGACGGCGGCTTCCTCATACCGGCTGGAGGTGGCCGAGCCTGTGGCCGGCTGGGCCATGTCCAGCCAAGGGGGTCCCCAGGCTGACAGGGTTCAGGGAGGGTCACACTGGCCAAGGGCGTGTCTCTAGCTGGGAGACATGACCTGCCCCCACAGAGGTATGATATTGCAGGGCTCACCTGTCTTCTGGCTCCTCTCTGAGCCCTGCTGCATGAGGTCTAGAATCATCTTTCACTGATAACTCTACATCTCTGCCCTCTCCCTTCCCTGGACCCTGCTACTGGAGGTGTAAGACCACCCCTCACAGCTGATCCTAAACTTCTACCCTAGACTCTCACCTAAGCCTCATTACCTTAGGTCTGAGACCATTCCTAAATCTCCGATCCCAACTGCCACCTGAGTCTCTCTGCCTGAGGTCTAGGATCATTCTTGCCTCTGGCTCTAAACTTTAGCTCCAACACATCACTGGGTCTTGCTGCCTAAGGTTTGGAAGCTCCTCACATTTCTAGTTTACAAATGCTCCTTGATGCTGCCTTGGTCTTGCCCTCCTCCCTGTCTCACTACCTCCTCCTCACCCTCCAACCATCCCCCCTACCCTCACTCCTTACCCACAACCTCTCATTTAAGCCTGCTGCCTGAGGTCTAGGCAGATCCCTATTCTTTAGCTCATATTATCTTGTCCAACCCTCCCCAGAGATCTGGAACCTGTCCCTCCTCCAAGCCTGCTCAGGGCCTCCTGGCCTTCCTGGCAGGGGTGAGGGTAAGCACTCACCTACTTGGAGCACACGGTCTACGGCCCCACTCTGCAGCAGGTGCAGCCCGCGGGTGAAGGGCACCCGGGCATCGTGCTCGCCCTCTGGGGACTGGTAGCCCAGCGACGAGTACATACATATCTCTCGTTCACTACGTGGAAACGACCAAAACACAATGCGCTTTTGGACTGGCTCTGGCACTCGGGAGAACCGCTCCTCGACCTGCAAGAAGGGCCAGTGGGTTAGAAAACCTGGTTTGAGTCCTGGCTTTGCCGCTTACAAGCTGTATGACCATGGGCAAGTCAATTTGCCTCTCTGAGCTTCAGTTTTCTCAAATGTGAGATGTAAATGTTAACAGCACTGGCCTCCTGGGTATCATGAGTATTAAATATGCATTAATTTACATAAAGTGCTTATAATAACACCTGGCCCATAATGAATGTTCTAGAGCTTTCTGCCACTTTCCTCCTGGATGTCAGATCCCAAGGTCCTAATGTAAGGTAGTCCTTCCTACCTCCCAGGCTTTTGAAGGGGCAGGAGGAAGATAAAAGTGGTAAGAACAACAACCAAGCCCACATTTTCTTAGCCTACACTGTGCTAAATGCTTTATGTATGCAATTTTCCTTAATTCTCACAGCAACATCTTAATGGTGCTAATCACCCCCACTTTGCAACCCAGAGAATATGAAGCTCAGATATGGCTTGAATTTGCTTGTGCAGGGTCCTAGAGATGGTATGCTCTGACTCCCAACATAAAGTCTCTGTTGCCAGCTTCCAAAGGCTCTCAGGAGGGAGGGGTGTCCTGGCTACCCTGTGGGCTCTGGGCAATGAGCTGGTTGAGCCTTCGTTCCAATCCAGGCTTGCTATTCACTGGCTGGGTGACCTAGGCAAGTTTCTCAACCTCTCTGTGCCCCAGTTTCCTCAGAGTGGGAAGGAGAACCACAACTCCCAAAGGGTTACAAAAGATTCTATGAGCATCTATGGGGCAAGAGCCTTCCTAGTGCTTGGCCTGGCCAGGGAGCCCCAGAGATGGTTTTAAGATCATTGTAGGTGTCTCATACACAATAAAGAGGCAGGGACCTTTCAGAGCCCCTGATCCTGGGTTTCAGGGGGAAGTGGGAGGAGGGCCAGTAACTAGCTGAGGCCTCAGGGACAGTTGGCAGATGACTAAGGCCATGAATCAGCCTGCTCCATCCACACTTGGCCCAGACCCATCGGTTCTGGCAGGCTTCCTAACTCTGGAGAGGCCATGGGCAAAGAATGCCCCCCCAAAGCCAGGCAGAACCTGAGTACTCAGAAGGCTTGGTCAGGTCCGGGCAACATCTTCAGCCCCTCAGATACTCACACTGAGGTTGGAAAGGGGATGTCCAGGGACCCAGCCGGGGGTATCCTGGCAGAACCCCCAGAAGCCACAGAGACAGGGTTCCAGGTGCACCTGTTCAGGTATCATCATGACCCAGACCAGGCGCCTGCTGCCCACCTCTGGAAGAACTAGGATGGCTGGGGTGAGGAAAAGGCTGAGTAGCTGGGGATTTTGTGGAGGAGGACCCTGAAACTGGAATAATCCCTTTGGCCTTCAGGAGGGGCTCAGCAGCCCCAGGTGGGAGATGGTCCCAGGAGTACTGGGGGTGGGAGCATGGAACAGGGCCTGAGAGAAGGATCTGGAGGAGAGGGGGCTCCCTATGGGACAGCTGGGATCTGGAAGCTAGAGAGGGCATAAATGGGTGTCTTAGGCTGAGATCTCTAGAAATGGGGGAGTCCTCCAGTGTAGGAAAGAGATCTAAATAACAGGAATGAAGGAGTATAGGTTTCTAGGAGCGATGGAGGCGCCTTGTAGGAGTTGGAGAAGAATGAGGATTAAATGGGGTGCCCTAATTGAGGGATGAAGATGAGGTAGGAAGAGATGGGTACCCAGGGTTGTGAGAGAACCATGGGGAGGAGAAGGAAGTGCCAAGAATTTGGATCTGGGCGCTGAGGGCATCCCTGAGTCCTGTGAGCTGGAGGGCAGGGCTGGTGGGGAAGGGATGAGGGTGGGTCATTTGGGTTTGACCGAGTGAAATGGGAGGATAAGGGGTTGCCTCGGGGCAGGGTTAAGGATCTTGGAGGGGATCTATCTCCGATGCGGGCAGGTCCAGAGGCTGGGAGCTGAGACCGAGGAGGTGAAGGCAAGTCAGGGAAGGGGATAGGGGTGAGTCCCTCCCCCGCCACCCCCTCCGTCACCTGCTCGAAGGCCCAGCTCTCAGCTACTCGCTTGGCGCTGAGGTCCAACAGCGCCTCGGGCTGGCCCCGGCCGCGCACGGCCCCGGCCCCGGCATCGCGCTCCTCCGGTCCCGCGGGGTAGCCCCGGCTGCGCTTGGCCGCGGGGGGGTCCATCCGGTCGGGCCGGGGCCGGGGCCGGGGCAGGGCCTGTTGGGGGGTTGATCCGATGCCTGCTCCGCTTCGCCGGCTCCAACGACCCCTGCCCGCCTTCTCGCCCTAGTTCCGCGATCCGCCGCCCCCGGACCGCCGCCGCTTCCACCCCCGCCCCGCGACGGGCCGGCCGGCTGATGCGGCCCCTTTAAGACTCTTCACAACAATGAAGCTGCTTCGGCCGCCGCTTTATCCTCCGCCGTCGTCCCGCCCCCGCCGCCGGTCCCCATTGGCCCCCCCGTCGGCTTCCGAGGCCCTCCTCCGCCATTGGTGGCGCCTCCAGACCTGTCTCCAAGTTGCTGCTGCCTATTCGCCATCTGCACTGCCTCTTTTTCCGGAGAGGTCCAATAAGAGCTCACAGCGAGCCGCGCTGTCAATCACGGGGCACCGGAGGCCAATCAGATTAGGAGGACCCCTGCGGCGCAGGCCTTATGCAGAGTTTCGGGGCGGGCCCTGTGTTCATTCACAACATTCCTCCCCCGCCCCCCTTAGGGCTGGACAGCGCGCCCAGGGCAGCTGGAGCTGCGCCCACACACGGCTTTGTTTATTGAGGGTCGCTTCCGGGCCCCGCGAGGGCACAATCAACACGGCTCCGCCGGGGAGTGAGACAGAGCGGCGGGATCCCTGGGCCGTAGCTCAGCCTCTCTTTCCTCTGAGCTGTGTGACTTGAGAAACTCTCAGCCTCTGGGCGTTTTGATGCTTTGAGGGGGTTTACAGGCCCGCCCCTTGGTAGAGCTCATCGGGGCAGCGGACCCCCTTTCTAGAAATAGAGCCCATTTCAAATCCCTCCTTGAGCCCCATACTAAGAAGCCCCAATCCATTCTATGCCCTAAATATTACATTGAGTTATATAAAATTGCTGATTTTCAACTATTTATGACCTATTAAAATGGCAATTTTATAAGGCTGATGTAATACATGTCATATACGACAACCTCTGGTTACTTTTTCTGACCCAGCTTGTCCAGGTCACGTTTTTGGCCTGGAAGTCAGCCATGGTCTTTATGCCACCCACCCCTTGTCTTTAGAGAACCCTGCATTTTCCCTTCACCATACCTCTCTCTGTAATCATTACATTTCGTTATTTCAGCAGTTGTTTTAATTTATGTCTCTTTCTTTCTACTGTGAGCCCCAAGAGGCGAATCGGTGCACTGCTACGCCACCTGCACCTGAACAGCACCAGGCAGGCAGCAGTAACTCAACTCAATCTATATAGCTTGTCCAATGAAACAACTCATGCTTTGCTCCTATTCTGTTGTAATGATCTACAGAACAGGAAAAACCCAAGCTGGCCCTGAAGTGGCCTCATTGCTACTCCACCCCAAATGGAAATGCTGGCTTTTTCCTTCCAGGAATTTCCAGTTTCACAGCTGCACTTTCTGGCCAGTCCTCAACCCACCATTCGGTGAACTCCTAACCTACACTGTCCAGTATGGTCACCCCTGGCTACAGTGGCCTTGGAGTCTTTGAAACGGGGCTCTCTGAATTGGTCCGTTTAAATGTAAAACACAAAATATGTTTCAGAGACTTAGGGAGAAAAGGGTAAAAGTTCTTATTAAAATTTTTTTTTACACTGATTAGAAATATTTTAGATACATCTGGGTTAAATAAAATACATTATTAAAATTAATTCCATCAGTTTCATTTTATTCCATCCCATCCTATCTATATTATTCCTATTTCTATTCCATTCTATGTGGTATCAGGATATTTGAAGTTATGTATGCGATTTGCATTGTAAGGTCTGTTGCCACAATGACAACAGAAACAATAGTGTACTGACTGACTGCTCTAGCTATTCAGGTACGTTATCATGTTTAAGCCATCCAACAGAGCTCCAAAGTGGGAATGGTTATCTCCATTTCTCAGATGAGGAAACTGAGGCTTGGAGAGGTGGAGTCCTTGCCTGAGCTCACCCACATTAGGAATCCCTAAATTTATTGGAGCGTCACTTTCTTGCAAAGGATTTGAGAAAAAGACCCATGGGGAAGGAGTAACAGAGGTGGGGGAGAGAGGCAGGGAGGACTCCCTCTACTCATGTGTTTTATTTATTTATTTATTTATTTATTTATTTATTTATTTTTGACAGAGAGAGAGAGAGAGAGAGAGAGAGAGAGAGAGAGAGAGAGAGAGAAGAGAAGAGAAGAGGAGGGAGGGAGAGAGATAGAGAGAGAGAACTGAACTGGGGGAGCTCCCAGTTTAGCATATGGTTCCACATAGGCCAGGGCTGGGATTTGATCCTCGGTCCCCAGGGGCTGCAAAGTGAGCGCTTAACCCACTGAGCCATCCCGGCTTCCCCTCTAATCATGTGTTTCAGATGTCCCCCTCGCAAACAGGACCCAGGGTTGGGCTTTTCCCAGAGACCCTCTTCAGCACCTGGTACATGGCTGTATCAGCTAAACCCAGGTCCCTGTCCCTGACAATGCTTCAGTGGGAGTCCCAAGATGCTGAATCAGAGAAGTGACACCAGGACAGTGGAAGAGAGGATGTTTAGGAGGAATCAGTCATCACAGGGTGAGGATGTTTTATTCTTTCTCTAACAATAGATACTAATATTTTCATCACCCCCCTCTTATGGATGAGGTACACAAAGGCCAGGTGACTTGCCCAAGGTCCACAGCAGGAAAAGGTAGGGCCAGCATTCAAGCCTGGGTAGGGGGCTAGTACAGTCACATTGGCTGGGGATCAAATGTACAGGTTGGGATACACCAATATTCTATTCTTTTTTTTTCTTTAAAGATTTATTTTTATTGTTTTTGACAGAGAAAGAGAGAGAGAGGGAGAGAGAGAGAGAGAGAGAGAGAGAGAGAGAGAGAGAGAGAGAGAGAGAGAGAGATAGAGATACAGAGAGAAGGAGGGAGGGCCCAGAACAGTCTCCATAGTTGCACATCATTGGGTTTTCCACATAGTTTAATTCCACAGGTGGGCAGGGCTGCACAGGGCAGGAACTGGGCCGAGGTCTCACCCCAGTGAGAACTGAACTGGGGGAGCTCCCCAGTTCAGCATATGGGTCTACATGGGCTGGGCCGGGATTCTATCCTCGGTCCCCAGGGCTGCAAAGTGAGTGCTTAACCCACTGAGCCATCCTGGCTTCCCCAAGATTCTATTCTTATCCCCTGATTTTACAGATAAGGGGAATGAGGCCCTGAAAGGCTCAGAAAGTTGCTCAAGGCCACACAAATGATCCTTGATCTGGGAGACTGTATGAAGTTGGTCAGAAAGGCTCTTGGGAAGATGGGCATGCCCCCAGGATGAAGTTTCTAGGCCTATTGCAAGCCTGCTCTCTCCCTAGAAACACTTTTAGGAAAGGAGAGGTTGGGAGTGGGATTCCAGCTCCCCTAATGACCTACTTTTCTAGTGCAGCCAGTGAGCTAGGGCTTCAGGGAACTAGAAGCCAGTCCGCCATGAGCTCACTGTCTAGGCATCCACAGCTCCTGACCCCAAACCCTCATGTCCTCAGGACCCACGGGAAATAGGGTAACCCTAGAGATTCAGCTGAGGACTTGACTCCCCAGCTCTGTGGCCACCCTACACACTAGTTTCATTAGGGTCCCTCCCTCTGCCAGGCCCCTGCAGCACCCCTACCCCTCATGCCCCTGTTGACTCAGGCAGGAAACCAGTCAGGGCAGTTTCACTTCCTGGTCCCTGCAGCCCCCTGCCCAGCTGGCAAGATTTACTTCTTATACTTCTTTCCTTTTTGCAACACGACTTCATGGGCAAACTGTCAAGGCCCTGCCAGGAAAAACGGGCATTCCAGGCAAATGGGGGAACGTGGAGGCAGGAGAGAAAAAGGCTTAGGGAGGAATGTGTCTGAAAAGCCACATTTAACGACTGCCCTGTCCCTAGGGGAGAGGTCCAAGGGAACAAGCAGAGAGGACAGGCCTAAAGGAGGGGACTTGGGTTCCCTCCTGCCCCCCAAGACACAAGGGCAGCTCATAATCACACCTGCCAGTCCCCTGGCCCTCAGGCTCCCCAGTTCTCTACTCTGAGAGAGGGGTGTTAGAATCCCTATTTAACAGATGGGGAAACAGGCTCAGAGAGGTGAAGGGGCTTGCTGAGACAGGAAGAATGCAAGGTGAGGGGTTTTCCAGTTTAGGGCTCTTGGTTTGAGCATTAATAGGGATTTGTGGACAGGTGAAAAGAACAAGGGAAAAGTCACGCAGGGCAGTAGCCTCAGGGAAAAAATGTGACTAAATGGGGAGCCCGAGGGGGTGGGGTAACGGGGGAAACAAGTGGGTTGACATTCCAGACCCCATACCTGTCACACCTGAATGCCTTTCATTGCCTCTGGGGTCTTGCTCAAAGGGGCAGGCGCCAGAGGGACAGAGGGGGGCGGCTGGTTTCTGGGAACCCTTGGTCCACCCCTAAGGCCAGTGGGATTGGCTGGGGTTCCAGGCACCTCCTGGTGGCTGAGGGAGGAGCCAGAAGACCCCAGAGTTCACCTTGTCTCAGCGCTCGCCCTTCTGAGATTCCAGAAAGGTTAAAAGATCATTTTCAAGAGGGTGAAATCTACTCTCATGGACACATAAAGATGAACACGTGTTAAGATTGTTATTGAACTCACGTGGGATCCAGGTGAATGTTACATGTTATAGTACACATGGAGGCAAATTGGTTTTACCATGGGGCAGGAGCACTGTCCATGGAACCTCTGTTCAAAGGGCTGAATTTGCAAGTCTATAGATAAGAGTGGTCTGGTTTTGCTATCAGGGGCTTACACTTTACAGAGCTGTAAAATTGGTCAAAGAAAATGCTAATACTATGAATCAGACAGCCCAGGAAGTGTATTGTATAGAGATGATACATTGAATGATGGTATCTGAGTTACTTAAAAGCAAAATTTTCCTTGCAGAAACAATTCATTCTTTCCTTCAGTCAACAAGCACATAGAGATAGAAAGCCACACCAGGGGGTGGGGGAATGGGGAGTGACAGCTAATGGGCAGGGTCACCTTTTAGGTGATAAAAAACGTTTTGGAACTAGAGAGGTGGTGTGAATGTACCATGTGCTGCTGAATTGCACACTTTTAAAAGTAAAATTGTATACTTTTAAATTGTACGATTTCGGGGAAGCCGGGATGGCTCAGTGGGTTAGGCGCTCACTTTGCAGCACCGGGGACCGAGGATTGAGTCCTGGTCCAGGCCCGTGCGGACCCATATGCTGAACTGGGGAGCTCCCCCAGTTCAGTTCTCTCTCTTTCTCTGTATCTCTGTCAAAAAAAAACAAAACAAAAAACAAACAATAAAAACAATAAATTGTACAATTTCATATCGGAGTTTTAACTACCAAAAAAAAGAAGCAATTTCACAAACACAAAAATCCCAATTTACATCTCAACAAATTGGGAATTGTGGCTGCAGAGCCTGAATTTGATGGACTTTCCAGTTTGGTTTCCCTGGGCCCAGCCTGGTCCCTGAACTGTGACCTACCCCTCACCCTCAACACAGGGAGAGGACCAGGCCAGAGCTCCCCGCTGACTCCAGGCACCTTCCAGGCCAGTAGACCTGAGGGACGACTCGGGTGGGAGCACTCACAATGGAACAGGAGAGAATCTTGGTGTGGAGGGGATGTGGGGAGCTGGGTGGGTTCACGTCCCAGGTCTAGTGTCAACATGACCCAACCAGGGCTGAGGTGATGTGCGGAAAGCACGAAAACAATGCCTGGTCCCCAGGTAGGCAGTGCTAGGAAAATACCAGATGTTATGACCTCTTTATAGATTGAGGTGCACTGAGCAGTTAAATGCATTCTGGTTTACTCAGCACTGTGACATTACCAGGTGAGGTCAGCACCTGTCCTGTGGATGGGAAGTGATGTCAGCTGGCCTGTCTCCGGCAGAGGGGGTGACCTGGGAGTGTGTGGGGAGGGTGTGCAGGTGAGTGAGGAGGTTGGGGTGTCACCGGGGTGGGCGAGGGTAGACTCTCGACCAGCTCCAAGTTGCCTGTGCAGAAGCCTAGCCGTCCTTCCCTGAGCATGGGGCTGGTCTGTAGAAACTGCCAGGCTGACCAGGTTAGTGCACTTGGCCTGTGACCCAAGCACCAGTCTGCTCACAGGAGCATGTGACTATAGGAATGACACAGCCAGGTTTATTGCTTCAGGTTAAACCAGTGGACACAGGAACTGGGGAGGTGGGGGGTGGGGGTGGGGGCACAGGAAGTTGGTGCACGTGCCCTTGGGGCCATTGCTGAATTCTCAGAATCCTAGGAAGCCAAACCATGCACTATGGATGTGCTGGTCACTTGCTCATGAACCAGGCCACCCCCCCAACCCCGAAGTTCAAGCTCAAGTAGCCCAAGGCCCGGGGAGCAGGGCTCCAGGCCTGTCCATGGTGCTGCCATGGAGTCCCAAGGTCTAAGCATGGAGGTGGGGGCTGCAGTGGTGGCCTCCGCTGGGCTGAGTCCTTAGGAGGGTGCCTTGGTGGAGGAGGCTGTCCCCTTCTTGGCGGGGGCCTTCACCAGTGCCAGCTTCTTGGGTAGGCTGGTGCTGGCTTTCATCACCACGTCATGCTCTATCTTCTTCCGGATCCCGACCTCCAGGTCCTAAGGGGGGAAGCATGGGACAATTAAGCCTGGGATGTGAGGAGTGAGGGGGGGCCTGGTCTGGGGCTGGAAAAGCAGCGCCTCACGAAACAGCACCTGAGACTCTGGTGGCTGGGGTTTTAGTCCTGCCTTTGTCCTGCACCCTTTGCGGTATTACACACAAAAACCCTTCTCATTTCTGGACCTCAGCTTCTCAACTTCTGGTTACTTCCCCATTTCAGAGGGGGAAACTGAGGCTTCTGCAGTGAGGAGGCACTTGCCCAGGGTTTTCTCAAACTGTGTGAGGGGAGACTGGAACCTGGTGTGCCCAGAGCCTCTGACTGCAGCCTCCAGGGAGGCAGCACCTCTTGTCCATGTCATCTGCACTTTGCATGCGGTGACTTGGGGTTCTGAGAGGCAGGGATGTGACCACGTAAAGGTACAGGGATTGGAAGTCAAGTGCGTGTGAGTACAAAACTAGTAGCTCCGTCATATTCCCCAAACTGTCTCCTTGCCCAGCCTGTTTACCAATGGTACCAATGACCATGACCATCAACACGTGCCTAGGCATAGGGCTCACATGGCAAACGAGACACAGAAAGTCTCTGCCCTCATGGAGCTAAAATTCAATGTCTATGTGGGAACAATATAAATGCCAGTGACACATTACGGTAAACTGCTAAATGATGGTAAATGGTAAGTGCTGCTATGGAAAAAAAGAATAAAGAAGGGCTAGTGAGTGAGGGGTAGGGCTTCTCTCAGGGGTAGCTGCTCAGAAGCAACACTTGCAGGCAGATCTGACTCAGAGGAAAGGAGTCGTGGATTCCTGGGTGAAGAATCTGGGCAGAGGAAACTGACAGCGCAAAAGTTCTAAGGTGGGGGGAAGTCGGGAGGGCTCCGCAGGTTAAGTGTTCACTTTGCAGCCCCCAGGGACTGAGGATTGAATCCCGGCCTGTGTGGACCCATATGCTGAACTGGGGTGTGCTTCTCATTCACGAGGCCCCCAGCTTAGTTCTCCCCTCCCCGTCCCTGCGCCACTGGCTCGAGGGGGCGTATCTCCCATTGGGAGGCCCCTGGCCCGTTTCCACCCTGCGCCCACCTGTGTGGAATGAAACCTTGTTTTCTTTTTTTGTTAAATTTATTGGGGTGACATTGGTATCAAATACATTGTTTCCAGGGGTACAATTCTACATTACATCGTCTATACAGCGCATTATGGGCTCACCACCCAGAATCAGCTCACTTTCCATCACCGTGTGCTTGATTCCCCCTCCCTACTCCCGGCTACCCATCTCTCCCCTGCCACCTCCCCCCCACCCTCAGGTAACCACTAAACTATTGACTGTGTCCATGAGTTTTTGTGTCTTGGTTACTTTCAGTTTTATATTCCACCTATAAGTGAGGTCATGATTCTTGATTCTTTCATTCTGACTTAGTTCACTTAATAAGATGTTTTCAAGGTCCGTCCATGTTGTCACAAATTGCCGTTATTTTATCTTTTCTTATTGCTGAGCATGAAACCTTGTTGAAAACTGATGACCTACAACTATGGAGACTGCTCTGGGCCCTCCCCCTTCTATCTCTCTCAAACAAATAAATCTTAAAAAAAAAAAAAGTTCTGAGGTGGGACAAGGAGCAGGTAAGGGGCCAGTGAGGCTGGAGGGAGCAAGGGGGAGAGTGGGAGGAAGCGAGGGCAGGGAGGTGACAGGCAGAAGGTTCAGGTTCTGCGGAAGACTAAAGTTTTCCTGAGTGAGGTAGGAGCTATGGAGAGTGGGCAGAGAAGGGAGATAGCTGACTTTAAGTGCTCACTGGCGCCCTCTGGTGGCTATAGTGGGGGAGGCAAAAGATAAGGGAGGATCGGGGTAGCAGGTGGAAAACAATGGGGTAGGCCCAGGAGGGGACTGCAGATTAATCCTAAAGGCAAAAAGGATGGGATCCTATTTGGAGGGGAGAGAAAGGTGGGAATCAAGGATGACCTCAAATATTTTGAAATCTGGAAGAGAAGAGTGTTCCTTAACGGAGACTGGCTTGATCATGTCAGGGAGGGAGAGGATAGAAAGCTTGTTTTTGGACGTGGGCAGCTTGAGATGCTCATGAGACAGCTATATCCATCCTGCCCCCACATGAGAGGTAAGCAGGCCACTGGGTACCAAGGTCTGAGAGAACCAAGCTCTGGGGAAACTAAAGAATTTACTCAGGATTATACGCTACTTAGTGTGCAACACAATTCGAATTCAGATCTGACTCCAAAACCAGTTTTAATTCTCTGTATCTTCTTCATAAGCTTAACCCCACCCACATAGGTATATAAAAAAGCTGCACTTAAAGATAATCACAAAAATGAGGGATGCCAGCATAATTCAAGGGGCTGAGCGCTTGCCTTGCAATTGCGAGGTCTGGGGGCTGAATCCCAGCCCTGCCAGTGCAAACTTTTGTGCTGAACTGCAGCACAACTGGTAACGGCCAGGATGGGGGCAAAGGTTCTCCCTCGACGCCCCCCAGGTGGGAGGCCCCAGTTCGGTTCCTGCCCTGTGGGGCCCCATATCCACCTGTGTGGCATGAAACTATGACACAACTAGTGACGTACAACTATGGAGACTGCTCTCTGGGCCCTCCCCACTTCTCTCTTTCTCACCTTCTTTCAAACAATAAACCTTTTTCTTGAAAAATGACAATAACCATCACAGCTAACGTTTTGTGTCCTGTGCTGTTCTCAGCGCTTTACAGGTGCCCTATGGCACTGAATCCTTACAACCTAGGAGAAAAGTGCTATCACTATGATATTCACAGGTAAGAGGCTCAGGGTAAATAAATATTAGCTGTCGATGGAGCTGCGCTTTGCACCCAGCACTGCCGTCTTGCAAAGCTGGGGTTTTCAACTCCTTTTCCATGATACCTCCCCTCCTGAGTTCTATGAACGAGAACAATTAACAGCCAAAACAGCTAACGTTTGTTGAATATTTTTTGCAGGCCAGGCTTTGTTTTTAGGAGACCCGCTGAACAAGATGATGTTCCTGTACACTGGACACGGGAGGAAACTGAGGCTCAGGGAGTCGAGGGTTCTCCAGGCTCCATCTCGGCCCCAGACTTTATCCCTGGGCCCCTTGGCAGACCTCCAGGATCCACCCCTTGCTCCTGGCCGGCTCCAGACCCATCCCCGGCCTCATGGCTGGTTCCAGACTCCATCCCTATTCCCCGCGCGGGCCTCTAGACTCCATCTCTGGTTCTCCCCACCGGCCCTCAAGCCCCATCCCTCGCCTCGAGCCTCTCCACTCACCTTCTTGAGCTTTCGCTGCTGAACGATGCGCGCCTTCTTGGGGGCGATAACACGACCTGGGGAGACACACGCTCCGTGAGGCCCGGGAGTCCCGGCCCCACACCGCAGCCTCCAGAGCCCTCCTCACCTCCCTTCCTCGGGCCCCGGTTCCGCTCCGAAGTCGCCGCAGTCTTGCTCTTCACCGTCTTCCGCGCCTGGAACTTGCGCTGCCCCTGCGCCATGATTGGACGTGCGCGGAGCTGTGAACGGTTGTAGCCGGAAGGCGCAGGGCATGATGGGAGACACTGGGAGGGGCGCAAGGGCTCACGGGAGACGTGGGAGCGGAAAGGTCAGTTCTCTACAAGGGTGGTCAATCATAGGGAGCATTTCGCAAAAAATACGCAGGAAAGGTTATAATAAGCTAAGATTTACTGGGCGCTCATTTGTTTGGTAAAGGGTATACTATATCATGATCTTTATACTTAAAATCCAGTTTAGGAAAAGGTGAGATAAGGCACGCACTGGTGCAAAATTTAAGACTGCCCCAAAATGTATAATCAAGAGAATGTTTTTAACATATATAGTGTTTTTAAATATTTTAATATTAAAAAATAAACTCGTCAAAACTAAGCCTGTATACTGACAGCCTCAGGTTGAAAATAAAGTTTTATTGGAACAAGGGCTGTTATCATGGGTGCAGTAAGGTCAAGGTGTGCAAATGTAGGGTTCTGTTCTATTTAATATCTTGGTATTTTTCTCATTATGGATTTGTTTTTGCATTAATTTTGATTTTTAAAAACACTGAAACTATTATTACTTTTTGTTATTGAGCTTTTTGGTGTCCCCTTTAAAAACCTGAGGTTTCACCCTAGTTCCAGTCATGAGAGCTACCAAGAGGGTGGTACTGGTATTGTCCCCATTTTATAAGTAAGGAAACCAAAGCATGGAGAGGTGGAGTGACTTGGCCATGATCACATAGCAGAGAAAGTGGCAGAGCTGGACTATGAACTTGGGCAGCTTAGCTCCAGCTGCTGGGCTCTTAAGAGTCATTCAAAGGCTCTGTTCGCTCTAGGAAGAAGTGCAATTGGGGGAAGGTCGGCCTTGGGACAGGCCATTCAGTAAGCTTTATTGTAAAATCTAGAGGGATGAGGGTAGGGTATGGAGAGCCAGGCTGGTTACTTCTCCATTTAGGGCCTCTGTCCTCAGGAGACTATGGTGTTTAAGGCTTCCCGGAGCTCTTTGGGGGCAAAGACACCCAGCTCTGTGATGATGCCGCCAGTGATGAGGTCATGGGGGGTGACATCAAAGGCAGGATTCCAAACCCCGATTCCTGCAGGGGAGAGAGGGGAGGCAAGAAGGCAGGTATTTCATTTTGTGCAAGTTCTCAAGCTGTTGTCATCTGTGCCCACAATGGTGGATCTTGGAGTTAGGGAACTGTTAAGTATCTGGGGCTACTTACCCCAAAAGTACATGAAAGCATGGACTTTGGCACCCGGTAACAAGTTTAGACCTCTCTCCACACACCCTTTCTGTATTGTCACTATCCAAGAAGGTTCTGAAGTCTTATATACAACCACCCACTTCTCCCTGCTCTAAAGATCTAAGAACTTCCCAGAATCCACCTCAGGGCCTTTGCATGGGCTGTGCCCGCTATCTAGATGCTCTCCCTCAGATACACACATAACTCAAATTTTCCTTTACTTCAGCTCTTTGCTCAAATGTCACCTTCTCAGTGAGAACTTTTCTGATCATCCTGTTTAAAGCCCCTGCACAGACACTTTTTTGTCTTATTGACTTCCCCTCAGTCCTTACCTCATTCTACAATTGTGTTATTTATCATGTTCATTGCCTGTCTCCCTGACTAAACTGTCAGCTCCATTAGGGTAGGGACTTATGTGTCTTTTTCCACTCCTGTATCCCCAGCACTTAGCATCAGTCAGGTGCTCGAAAATATTTGCTGAATAATTTACTGAGTGTAGATCACAAGTTCTTACAAGAGACAAGAGAGAAGGGGGAGGGCCCAGAGCAGTCTCCATAGTTGTATGTCATTAGTTCTCAACATGGTTTTGTTCCACACAGGTGAGCAGGGGCTGTGCAGGGCAGGAACTGGGCTGGGGGCCTCCCACTTGGAGGCACACCCCAGTTCAGCATATGGGTCCACATGGGCCGGGGCCGGGATTCAGTCCTCGGTCCCCGCAGCTGTAAAATTAAAGCTTAACCTGCTAAACCATCCCGGCTTCCCTTGGCTCAGTTTTTTATGGCTACAGAATTAGCTGCCAGCTTTGAAAAGGTAGGAGATTTCATATATTAAAAAAATGTAAGGCTTCTCTTGGAAAAATTAGAAGACTCATTTTTCTGGGCCATGCATTCCTGTGCTCACTGGTGGGAGCCTCTCACAGCTGGGAATAGTGTCAGGCCCTACAGACGGTTCCTGGCCTGTATTGCTCATGTCCTGCTGCTCCAGTTTTACTTTGCGGGGAGGAGGGCGGGCTATCAACTCTGCTTTCTAGTCTTATGAGTATGGATTATGACTAGTGCTAGGAAAGCAGAGGAGTCAAAAAACAATGAGAAAAAATATTTCAGGGGAAAGCCGGGACGGCTCAGCGGGTTGAGCGCTCGCTTTGAGGCCATGAGGACCGAGGATCGAATCCCGGCTCCGGCCCAGGCAGGACCCACGTGCTGAACTGCGGAGTTCCCACAGTTTGGTTCTCTAACTGTCTCTGTCTCTGTCTCTCTCTCTATCTGTCAAAAAGTAAAATAGAAATAACTATGCACT
>PVKE010008154.1:0-48552 GCA_004027555.1 Craseonycteris thonglongyai | reverse complement strand
CCTCTGAAGCCCTTCTCTGAGCCAGGATTAGGCCCCCATTGTACACACTCACAGCTGCAGCCAATTGACCTTCAGAGCCTGTGTTTAATTCTAGTCAGCACTTTCCTGGGCATTTGTTTAATGTTTGTCTCCACCTCTAGGTCTGTCTCCACCTCTTCAGGGCAGGTCCTGTCTTCATCAGAGTAAAACTGGTGACTAGAGTAGCACCTGGCCCATAGTAGGTGCTCAATAAATATTTGTTGCTTTACTGCGCTTTCTGGCCCCTAATACACACACACGCCACCATCACCTCCACCACACCACACATCTTATTCTGTCTGGTTAGCTCTTCATTCTTCTTCAACATGGGCACCCAGGTCACCTCCTCCAGGAAGCATCACTGACCCCTCCCCCCGGTGCCTGCTGCTCCTGGATGTCTTTCCTTTGTGTTTTAACTCCCTTTGGTTCTCATTATCTGCTCTTATCACCCTGCCCCCTACACAGATGTGCTGATGGTTTGTGCCTCTTCTTGTACACTGTGTTTTCTGTGTCATCATTTCTTTAGTGCAAATAGCTTTCTGCTTTAGAGCTCATTGCACTTCTTTAACTATTTATTTTTATTGTTTTTGACTAGAGAGAGAGACACAGAGAGAGAGAGAGAAGGGGGAAGGCCCAGAGCAGTCTCCACAGTTGTACTGTCATTGGTTTTCTTTAAGATTTATTGTTTTTGACAGAGACAGAGAGAGACAGAAGAGGTAGGGCCCAGAGCAGTCTCCATAGCTGTATGTCATTAGTTTTTGACATGTTTTCATTCCACACAGGTGGGCAGGGGGCCCATGCAGGGCAGGAACTGGGCTGGGGGCCTCCCATGTGGGAGGCACACCTCCTCAAGCCAAGGGGGACAAGAACCAAACTGGGGGCTTCCCACATGGGAAGCACACATCAGTTCAGCATATCGGTCTGCACAGACCGAGGCTGGGATTTGATACTTGGTCCCCTGGGCTGCAAAGCGAGCGCTTAACCTACTGAGCCATCCCAGCTTGCCCAGTTTTCTACATACATTCCACAGGTGGGTGTGGGGCTGCACAGGGCAGGAACCGGGCCAGGGGCCTCCCACATAGGAAGCTT
Source organism: Craseonycteris thonglongyai (assembly GCA_004027555.1). Taxonomy (NCBI): domain Eukaryota; kingdom Metazoa; phylum Chordata; class Mammalia; order Chiroptera; family Craseonycteridae; genus Craseonycteris; species Craseonycteris thonglongyai. Next base: position 47,445 of record PVKE010008154.1, on the reverse strand, counting down.
GCCTCGGTGAGAACCGAACTGGGGGCATACCCCAGTTCATCATTTGGGTCAGGCCGGGATTCAATCCTTGGACCCTGGGGCTGCAAGACGAGTGCTCAACTCCCTGAGCCATCCCGGTTTCCCCTCATTACGTTTCTTACCTTTCCACTCAACACTCAAAGTCAGAGCTCCCTCCATGTGGCTCTGCATCCTTACCACATGTTACCCACCTGCTGTCCAGTGAAGGACTTCGATTGTTTCCAATCCCTTGCCCACCTTTCCCTGCTTGTCATATTTTGGTGGTGGTGGTGGGGATATATGTTCAGGGCGATGCTGCTAGGTCATAGGGTATGTGTTTATGTAATTAGCTGAAGGTTCCCAGACAGTTCTGAGATGGCTGCGCCATAGCCCAGGAAGGGCTCCCGCAGCCTAGCAACTCCTGGTAGTCGGGCTCTAGCTTTGTAACTTCTGCCAGTCTAAGTGCAAAGTGTAAGCATCTTTTGCATTATGGTTGAGTTTCAGCAGTCAATTGCCTCGTCATATCTTCTCTGTATCGTTTGTGTGTCTTTTTCTTGTGGATTTGAAGGCCTTCCTTAGTAAATATTGGCCCCCTGTGCCCCATGCTATCTTCGACACAAGTATGGGGGAGTGCTGGTTTTCAAGCAGACACCCTAAACCTAGAGGTACTTTAAGGGCAGTGACAATCCTAAACCTTTTCTGGGTTCCCAGCCCCATATCAGGGCTGGCTCCTGTGTCAAAGGAGGGGAGGGGGACTGACTTTCTCTGTGGACACTGTGGGGTTCATCGATATACTGTAGTATATTTGAGGGGTACTGTCCCTGCTCCTAAAGGATTTGGGGAGGTTCTTTGAGGGATTTGAATTTTGAATTTGGGAAACTCATTCCATGAACCTCTGTGGAGCACATTTGAGGTATGACTGTGGACAGGACAACTCCTTGACCTCTCTGAGCTCACCTTCCAGTGAGGTGGCAGCCGATAAAGAGTGAACAAATAAGATAATTACAGAAGAAAACAAACAGGAGGCTAAAATATGGAATAACTGAGGGAGGACTTTAGCCGGGGCGGTCAGGAGAGGTGACTCTGAGGAGGTGACCTTTGTTCTGACAGGTTCTGAGTATTTTTGCCGTGAGCATCTTTGCTGTAAACATCTTTGCAGCACACATTTTTGCCACACAACTAATTGAACGTTGGGTAATCTTGCTGTAAAAGATAAAATAGCAAAAAAAAATAAGAGGGACATTAAAAAGGACAGAATGAAACATGAGAAATTAATCACAAAATTGAAAAGACTATTGCAAAAATAAAAATATATTGTTTCTAAAGTCTTTCCTTTGTAATATACTTTTTTTGGTGGGGAAGGGGGCTTATTGATTTGTCTCCTTGTTTGGGATGGCACTTTTTCGCTGAGATTTCTTTAAGAGAGGTGTCAATATACAACTAAAGAATTGATAATCAGCACTCTCTGAAGACTACTGTGAATTAGGAGCTGTCTTTTGTATTTGCCATAGCTGGGCTTGGCTTTTGGAATGTGAGGGATGACTGTGCTTACCAAAGGATTTGCAAACTGATATGTTATCAGTTGGCAGTAGAGTATGCACTCCAGCTTGATGTGGGACATGGCAGTCTGGCTTTATTCCTAGTCATTATCATTCACTACTTTAAGACCACCAGTTCCACTCATCACCATATAGACCATTGTGAGGGCTAAGATTTCTATAACAAATATGGGAGTAACAGCTAGAATTTTGTCAATGGAGAATGAAACCAAACCAACAATTAGCTTCAGTACGTTCTCTGCTAAATGTAAACCAAACTGTCAACCAGTTTGTCCAGCCAATTAGTTGTGGGGTAAAAATGCTTGTGATGAAATGCTTGCGGCAAAGGTGTTCACAGCAAACGCACACGCTTACGGTGAAAATACCAGACAGGATGCTGATAACCGGCGGAAGAACCAGGGGACTAGCATTCCAGACAGGCAGGGACCTGCTGGTGCCAAGGCCCTGAGGTTCCCATGAGCTCAGGGTGGTGGAGAAACAGGAAGGTCACTGGGGCTAGGGACTAGATGGGGGAGAGGTATACAAGGAGTTTGGGGAGTGGGCAGGGGTCAGTTGAGGCTGCATCCAGTGGGCCTGGGCTCAGATGGGGTTGGTGTGTGAAGTGGGCAGAAGGACAGTACAGCTGTATAGGAGAGTACTGGACCTGGGAGGCTCAGAAGCTGGTCTAAGGCAGCCTGCGGTTCTGAGGCTGGGAAGCTTTGGAAGCTGGTGTGTACTCAGAGGGCAGACTTTTCTGGTATTTTTGAGGAAATTTTTTTCGATTTGTAAGTAAGTAATGCATGTACTAAGTAAAAAATAAAAATAAACGAAGGTCCTCTTTCTCTCTGACCCTAGCCACCTAGTTCCCTCCCCAGAGGTAACCATTGTGACCACCTACACGCTGTCCCCAAGTGATTGCATCCCTGCATCCTTGGGCACATATGTGACTCAGGTGGGAGCACACTATGCACACTGCTTGTACCTCAAATGTTTGCCTCAACGGTGTGAGTGGGAGAGAAGTTCTCGCCAGTTCACTGAGCAGCCCTTTGGCGAAACCTCTAGAGCTGTCCTGTCAATACACCGCTCTTTAACATTTCGGGGAAGCCAGAATAGCTCAATAGGTTTAGTGCTTGCCTTGCAACCATGAGGTCCTGGGATCGAATCCTGGCCCCGGCCCTGGCCCATGCAAACCCACATGCTGGACTGTAGCGCAACTGGCAACCGCCAGGATGGTGGTGAATGTTCTCGCTTCCCACATGGGAGGCCCCCAGTTTGGTTCTGCCCCTCACGGCTTCACATCCACCTGTGTGATATGAAACTATGTCACAACTAATGATGTACAACTATAGAGACTGCTGTGGGCCCTTCACTTCTCTCTGTCTCTCCTACCCTCTCTCAAACAATAAAATAAATCTTAAAAAAAAAAAAATTAAGATTTTAATTAATTAAAATAATCAACTCCTTCAGTTGCATAAGCCACATTTCAAGTGCTCAATAGCTACATGTGGCTAGTAGCTCCTGTCTTGGACAGCACCAGTAAGGAATGCTTTCATCATTGCAGAATGTTCTATAGGACAGTGCTGCTCCAGAGAATTCCATGACATCCAGTATTTATCTGTAATGTCTTCAGGGATTGGTTGGAAAAGGGCAGAAGCTCAACTGCATTGACGAAGCCCTCAGCACATGTGGTGGGTCCCCCAGGATGTGAGAGCTACCCCTCTTTGAAGGTTCTAGAACTGTGCTGTCTAACATGGGTCTTGTTGTTTCAGCCCTGCCAATCAACTCTTCCTTCCTGGAACCTGATCTCCTAGGGGACTCAGCTGTGGAAGAAAAGGGTGTTCCTGACCAGGAGCCTCTTCGTCACCCTTACCAGGCCATTCAGTTGTTTGGCAAGCCTTAGGGTGGCCTGCTCAGCACTGAGCCTGCGTTCTTAGAGATGGAGCCCAAGAGACCCCTGCCCTGAGTGGGCCAGAGAGGGTCCTTCTAGTTATACAAAGAGGAAAATGCCTAAGCTGTGCTATGAGGTCAGCCTGGCCTTCTTGGAGGGCCGATAACTGAGCTGAGTGCTGAGGGGTATAGGGTGGTCTGGAGGCTCGAGAGCAGGGCCAGGTCAGGCTGGGCCCCAAGTACCAGCAGAAGACCTGGAGCCTGGCACTGGGGGCCAGAAGGAGCTGGTGCTGTGGAATGTGAACAGCCACCAGGTTGGAGAGGATGTGGGGGAAGTCTGGGTGAGTTCAGCTGTTGATGATTTCACGCCTCCTCCGCCACTTCTTGGGTACAAGCCCCAACCAAGAGGCCCAGGTGCCAACGAAGGTCAGATTTCGGCAACAAAGGAATAAAAGGAAATTTCCTCTGGAGGGGAGCCCCCTCCCCCAGAGAGACCTGCAGCTGCCTCCCTCTGGGATTAGGCTAAATCCTACAGCAGGTGGAGGGGTGGGAGGGTTGACTCCCAGTTCGTGTCAGAGTGTGGGAAGGGGAAGGCAGTGTGACTGAGTGTGCACAACTGAGTGTGTGTGTGCACAACTGAGTGTGTGTGTGCCTGAGAATGGGTCTCCTTGGTCCCTTCATCCAACACTTTACTGCCCCTCAGTTCTGCCTGGTGCAGCCTTGGGTGGGGGTTGGTAAGGTATGAATAGTAACCACTAAACTGGATCCAGGGCTATAAAGCACAAAAGAAGACACAGAAAATGGGGCCAGTTTCCCTTGGAGAGCAGAGAGAGTGGGTGCCGGAGGTTGCTTTTCACTAAAAACCTTTTGTGTCAGTGGAGTTTTCGTTGAGCTGTTTCAACCTGGAACCTCTCATAATACCTCTATAACATCCTGGTTCCCAGGTGTGACCCCAGACCAGCAGCTGCACACTCCCTGCTAGTTTCCAGGTTCTGCCACAGACCTGCTCAATAGGAGACTACGGTGGGGCCTGGCAGTCCAAAGGCCTCCAGGGCATTCTGAAACCTGCTGAGGTTCTAGAATGACAGACTCAAAACCCATCCCAGCAGTGCTGGCTTCCTGGTGCTGTTTGCAGGAAAGAAACTGAGAGTGTCCCCCTCTACAGCAATGAGCACTCTGAATAGTGCTCAGCCTGAGGGGGTACCCAACTTGGGAGTGGGGCCGGGGAGGCAGCCCTGAGAAATGAGGTTTGAATGAGAGATAAAGGGTGAAGAGGGCTTGGCCGGGTGAGCGGAGGAACAGCCCTTGCGCTGGTCCTGAGGTTTCAGGGACCAAAGGCCCTGGGCCTGGCACACCTGTGCTGGGGCCTCCTGAATGCCTGTTTGTCTGTGTGCGGGGACACTCCATTAACAGATCTCCCTGCTTTTGCAAACCCAGAGCCTCCCCGGGTCCTCAGAAAGGCTGGGCCACCAGGGCTGTGAGGAGCTCTGCAGTGGGATAGGGCACCTTGTCACAAACACTGACTCTCCCACTTCCCTGTGACCTCAATTCAGTCACTTCCTTCTTCTGAGCCTCAGTTGTCCTTATCTGGGCAATAGGGACAGGAATGTCTTTCTGTTAAAGCTGCCTGGAGGTGAAAATGAGATGCTGGCAAGCTGGCCCTGGGGCCATTTCCTCCTAATTCTACTTGTTGACTGAGCTCTTAAAACCACTCTCCAAGGAGTGTCTGCATTCCTGAGTTTCAGGCTCAGAGAGGGTAACTTCGGTCATAGCAGCCCCCCTCCCACTCTGTGACCCACCTGACCCTCCCATCAGCCTCGTCTCTGGGCTTCAGCTCCCAGATCCTAATAGCATCTATCTGTCACTCCCACCAGAGCCCTGACTGATAAATGCAGCCAGCAAGTGGCAGAGTCTGAAAGTGACCAGTGCTTTTTCTACTGCTTCCTGAGGCCGCTGTCACAGGCTAAGAAGCTACTCAGAACCCAGGCTCACCCAGGGGCCCAGGCTCTAGCTGTTGCCACGCTGCCCAGAGCAGGCAGGGGGAGGGGAGGGGGCAGCTGAGCTTGCATGGGAATTAGCAGCATCTGTCTCACAGTGACATGCAACATCAGGAATGTGGAAGGGCCCCAGCAAGCATGTGCCTGCCAGGGATTTGGGCAGGGAGGGGGCACAGGGTGGGCAGCTGAATGCCTCCTGCTCCCTGGGACCTGCCAGGCAGCAGCTGCCCCTGTCATTCTGAGTGGCCTGGCTCTGGTCTCCCATGCACAAAGGACCCACTGGGGAGGGAGAGTCAACTCAGCACCTTCTTTGAGCCCCTCTCCCTGTGGTCCCGGGCCTGTCACATTTTAGTTTCTCCACCACTAAGTGGGAAGAATGATCTTTATCTGGTGAGGCTGTGGTGAGGGAGAGTGGTAGGTGGCTGAACCTGACAGGGCAGTGGGCTCATGCTGTGAAGCAGCAAATGGGGGCTCTCATGCCTCACCCCCTTGTCCTTACACACTCCTTTAACCCTCCCCTTCCCTGGGTGGGCTCTGAGGGACCTGCCTCTCCTGTGATTAGTTGGACCGGTGAAGGGTATAGTTACTGGTCAGTAATGACCAAAAGGAGACTTGAACTTGGGGATGAGATGCAGTTTTGGGGCTCCGGAGCCAGTGGGAACCCTTGTGTGCAGGGGGTGTATAAGCCAAGAGCTGCTTCTGGGAGCTCACTCTGGAGCCACCTACAGGGGGGATGTAAGGGAAGGGGAGACTTTGGGCTAGAGGGGGACACTCAGGTTACTGTGAAAGCCTGAGCTCAGAGACCCTCCTCATAACCATGGGAACTGTGGTGTCATTTCTCAAGATCGAGAACTCATCCAAATCTCATCTTAAACCTCAGCCCAGAGGCAGGTAAGGCAGGAGCAGCCCACTCATCTAGGTGAAGGAAGTGACTGTCAGAAGTGATGGGGGAAGCCGGGATGGCTCAGTGGGTTAAGTGCTCACTTTGCAGCGCCGGGGACCAAGGATCGAGTTCTGGCCCTGGCCTGTGTGGACACATATGCTGAACAGTTCCCCCAGTTCAGTTCTGTCAAAAAAAAAAAAAAAAAATCTTCTGAAATGGGACAGTACCATTGTTTAAAAAAAATAATAAAAAGAAGTGATGGCACTGGCCTTGGGACACCAAAAGCGACAAATTTTGAACTTCCTGGCTCCAATTCCACCCCTTTTGGGACTAGGGTTCCTGAAGGACAAGTAGTCAGAGGATGACTCCCTGATTTCTGGCATACGCCTCGCCTGAGATGGGGGGGGGGGCTCTGGAGGTGGTTTTGCGGGGGGATGAGTCCAGGTTGGGACATGGTGACTCACAAAGGCATGGTGGGGCATGGGAAGACCCAGAGTAGGAACACAGCCACGAGCTACTGCTGTCAAGAACGGACCTAGCTCCATTCCCTTACCATACATACTTTTAACCACCCCTGGGGAAGCCATAGGGGCAGTTCAGGGGACCTCCACAAAGGGTCTGCCCTGGTTGGGCAGTTCTGTTGGAAACCAGCAGGAGCCAGGCCCTGGGTCAGACAACCCCAACCCATGGGTTCAAGGGCTAGAAAGCAGCAGCAACTGCTGGGATGGAGTGGGGGAGGGTCCAGGCTGAGTCCTGGGAAGCTGATCCTTCCCACTCACCCAGAGAGCATCTGAGAGGACCATGCGGGCTCCCCAGGGGAGGGCCAGGCAGGCAGGGACAGCTGCAGCCCAGCCTGGCGGGCGGCAACCAGCTGCTGCCTGGGAGACTGGCCAGGCCAAGATGGGGCAGGCACAGCCCCCACAAGTCCTCAGCCTACAAGGCAGAGCGTGGGAGCGGACTGCAGCCTTGAGGCTGGGTTTTGGGCTTTCATGCTGTTACTGGTCAGCTGGGCTCACGCTGAGCAGATGGGGGAGGGGTGCCACCAGCTCCCTTGGCAACAGTCCCAGGGCATGCACATACATGTGCAGAGGGTACAGGAGTCCTGCCTGGTGGACTTCTCTGCCCATCAGTGTTCATTCATACCACCACATATACAAGGTGGTGCCAGTAAGAGATAGACTAAGAGAGGCACACACAGGCTTCTGGGTCTGCCTTGAAGGAGCTGGAGGTAGAGTTTGAATCCAAGGCTGGGCACAGAGCCCTCACTCAGTCACCCAGGGAGAACTGAGTCCCTGCACCCTGTTCCCCCTCCATCTGTTGCAAAAGGACTTCAGGCACATGGAGGTTTATTTCAAAAAAATAATTTATAAAAGGTCATTTTGCTTCTGTGTGTTTGGCAGGCTTCCAGCTTTTGGGGCTGATGCTCCTTCCATCAAGATGCTAGGACAAGCAGCAGAGGGGGACCAGGGGGGCCTGGGGAAATGGGGTTCAGAGGCCTAAGACCTCTCTTGGTGTTGAGAAGCTGGGAGGTTCGAGACAGCCCTGCAGCTAGGTCCAGCCAACCCCCTGGAACCGGGACCAAGTGCCAAAGCCCAGGAAGCCAAGCAGAGCCCTAACACTCAGACCACATTAGAATGTGGGGGCCATGAGGCCCAGGGCAAAGGCAGGGCCTTGAGAGTGGGGTTGAACTCTGGGTTGGGAACCTGAGGCCAGAGCTGGAAGCCTCAACTCAGGACCTCAGGACAAAGGACAGACCTCCCCAAAGCAGAACCCTAGATCTGGGACAGAAGAACCCTGAAGTCAGGGCAGGGGCTGCCAAGGGCAAGCACCAATAGGCTGCAACTGAGCCAGGAGGCCTTAGGCTGTTGGCTGTCCTGCCCACACAGCTTCATGCCCTGCTCAAGTCTGCACCCCAGGGAAGGGGAAGGAACCGGACCCCAGTGGCAGGGGGTCATGGCTGAAGACAGAGTCGCTGGAGGAGCAGGTGCTGCTGGCATCCCCACCGGCCGGGGAGTAGGGTCCAAAGGTCAGGCGGAGGTCAAGGTACTGCGAGGGGACAGCGCTGGTCAGCCCTGATAGTCAGCTCAGATGAGGTCCGGGGGGGAGTGGACAGAGGGAGGTCACAGGACAGGAGGGGAGCAGTACCTCCTCAGAGACAGCTAGCAGGACCTTGTCTAGTGCCTCTACCAGCTGCTTGAAAGTGGGCCTCTGGGAGGGTGCTGCATGCCAACACTCACGCATCAGCCCGTACCTAGGAGAGGTGGGACGGAGTCAGAAGGAGCCCCAGGCCTGGGGGAAGGATGGACCTCGGGGCCCTGGGTGGGGTCTGATGAGGGGCTGGTGGGGCCATGCAGTGAAAGGGCATAGAAGCCAGGCCAGAGGACACAGCGTTGGTGCTAAGCACTCCCCAGGGCCAGATCCTGAGGCCAAGGTCAGGGCAGAGGATGAGGGCTGCAAAGTGGGGGAGGCCTCACAGCTCTGGAGGGCAATTTGGGGGCCGGTCCATCCGATGTCCCTCCCGCAGCAGTGAGAACAGCTCCTCCACGGGGATGCCAGGGTACGGGGAGCCTCCGAGGGTGAAGATCTCCCACAGCAGGATCCCAAATGACCACCTGGAGAGGCAGGACCAGGGTTCAGCTTCACTCCCTACACCTGAGGTTGGGCTAGGGAACCCCTGCAGGCATGCTCTGTTGCTGGGGGTGGGAGCTGGGGCTTCTTTTGGAGTCTGGTTCCACTCGGGTCCCAGGGCTATAAGACCCTGGGCAAGTGCTTTGCCCTTTCTGTGGGGTAGGACAATGGCCCTGGAAGACACTCTGGACTCCCACCTTCCGGGACTCACACGTCACTCTGGTGTGTGTAGACTCGGTCAAACAAGGCCTCTGGTGCCATCCACTTGACGGGTAGGCGGCCCTGAAAGGGGCAAGAAAAGGCACTGGTGCCAGTCCCACAAGTGCCGCATGCCCTCCCCCAGCTCTGCCCCGTCTCCCTCACGTTGCTGGTTTTCTTGTAGTAGTCAATGTGGTGGACGCCACGGGCCAACCCAAAGTCGGCAATCTTCATCACATTCTCCTCTGTCACAAGCACATTGCGGGCAGCCAGGTCCCGATGGATGCACTGGGGGCAGGGGAGGGGGCTTAGGTTTATAGGATGTATAGCACCTCCAAGTAACCCTGGTGGGTCGGGATCATCACCCATACGACAGATGAGGAAGTCAGGATTCAGGGAGGGAGACCTGAACAGTCTAAGTTTGGGGCCCACGTGTACCCGTGTCGCCTGCACTGCCTCTGGGTGAGGGAGTATGTGAGCATGCAGTGTCAGCTGTGTACAGATGGGACTTAGGTAATGCAAAAGGGGATGGAGAAACTGGGGATGTTTGATGTCAGAGGCCTAAAGGTGTAGACGAAGCAATTGGAGTGGCCAAGTGCTGCCCACTGCCCGCACCTTCCGAGACTCCAGGTAATGCATGCCTCGGGCCACCTGGTAGGCACAGGAGACCAGGGCCGGGAAGGAGAGCGGCCCCTCGCTGCTCCGCAGCCCATCGGGGCTGAGGTCAGGGCCTGGGGGGCGTCGGGCCCTTAGGAACTCCCGTAGGTTTCCCTTGGCAGCACACTCCACAATCACGTACAGGGGCCCTGCGGAGGCGAGGGGTGACAGGGAGGCCGCCCAGGCTGTGCTCTGCACCCTAGCCACCCCCACACTGGGCCCACCTTGCCCCACCTTCCTGGGTGCAGACACCCAGCAGGTTGATAATGTTCTTGTGTCGGCCAATCAGCTTCATCACCTCCATCTCAGAGACCAGGTCTGCCAAGTCCTTGTCAGAAGCATTGTCTGCAAGGGCAACAGTGAGAGTGGCTACATGGGGAAGGCCATTGGGTAGGGGACAAGATAGGAAGGTCTGGGCCCATGTCCCTGATAAAAGTCACCTAACCTCTCTGAACCACAGGAGCCTCTTGTATAAAATGGGACAATGGAGCATGCCCTCCCTCTCACAGCAGTTTCAAGGACGCAACAAGATCAAGGACCCAAGGGGTTGGCCTGCCAGTGGGGCGAACAGGCAAGTGGGGAGCAGGAAGAAAGCTTTGTCTGCAGGGCTTGGCATTAGTCCCTGAATGGAGTGAAAGCTCCTAGGGGCAGAAAGCAGGCCAGCACCCTGAGGTCTGTCTGACCAGGGTCTGGTGTCCATCTGGTCTGGGAATTCAGGGAGCTGCCAGTGGGGTGTAGCTAGGGGAGGCCTGTAAGGCTTAGGGGTAGGGGCTGGGCCCTGGGGGCTGACCTGTGGACCTGGGCCAATGGCATACCTTCCCCGCCAGACCTCCAATGCACATTTCTCAACCCTGCCTCCCTGGAAGTGCCAGGTGGCCCCAGCTGTGCAGAGAGGAGGGGTGTGGGGGGAGCGCAACAAAGGTTTGGGCTGCTCTTGTAGAGGGAGCTGGAGGACAGCAGTGAGAGGCCCCAGTGGTAGGTCCCAGGTATGTCCTGAGCACCTTGGGGCTCCTGCTTGGGGGCTAGGACTGAGTTTAAAAGCAGAAGGGCTGTTCTAGACTGGTGCACACACTAGGACAGAACTGGGAAGGGCCCAGGGGAGGCTGAGAGTATGATTGGGGGGAATTGCGGGGAATGAGGTGGAGGCCTGACCAAGTTACATGAAGCTGTAGCTGACACAGGGCCAAAGCTGACAGCAGGAATCAAACTCGTCACCCCAAATCTTTATAGTCACCATCATCCCCACGGGTAAGATTTTATGCATCAGGCACTTTCCATGAAACTCAGGACTGGCAGGTAGGGACATGTGAGGAAACTGAGACTCAGAAATAACTTGCCAAGGTCAGTAGCAGAGTTGGGCCCCAAGTCCACAGGTGGGATCCTACAGCCTTTCCTGGTCCCCAGTGCTCACCTGGTAGCACCATGAGCCCCTTCTATTAGTACCAAGGCCATATACCTCCCCAGGCCACCACACTCACCCTTGAGCATCTTGACGGCCACAGTGCTGGCTTGGTCAGGCTGAGCGGGGTCCATGCCCAAGGCCTCGGCACGCACCACCTGCCCAAAGCAGCCCTCGCCCAGGGGCTTCCCGAGCACCAGTCTGGAAATGGAGAAAGCTGAGGCCTCTGCCATCTGGGAAGCATCCTTCCTAGAGCCTGCATCCTCACCCTCACTCTGAACAGTGTACCTGTCCCGGGGGAACTCCCATAGCGGGTCTAGAGGGAGGTCTAAATTCACGAGGCCAGCGAGCAAGGGAGGGCCGCTGGAGGAGAGCCGGACGCCACGCACCAGGGAGGAGCTGGACTTGGCCGAGGAGCCCGACTCCAGGGAGAACTGCAAAGTGGGAGACCTGGTTGGCTGCTGGCACCAAGCTGTGGTGGGAAGGCAGGCTGAGAGCCTCATTAAGGGACACGGGGGCAGGGCTGGCATGGTACCTGTCGGGCCAGAGGGAAGCGGGACAACTTCTGCACTGGGGCGGGCTGCCGGGGGTGCCGGCCATGGAGGACCTGCCCGCGATACAGGCCAGCTAACAGCAGGAGCACCACCAAAGCCAGAGAGCCCGATGTGTAGAGGATGATGTCCGTGTACCTGGCCTCGGGGGCTGCTGCTATCCATGTGAGGTCCTCCTCTGCTCAAAGACAGACACACACACATCACTGGCCGCTCATTGGTCAGACGTCTGGCCCCATGCCCTCACAGCTGCCAACACACATGGGGTCACACTCCAAGAAAGCTGCAATTATACCCAGCGCGGCACACATCTGGGTCATACTGATAGTCACATGTGGACATGCAAAGGGACTGCTACATGCAGAATCAAACACACCAACCACACAACATGTCCAAAGCTTAGGTCCCACAGGCCAAGGGAGAATGTCCATCCAGCAGGTCACAGCCCACTGCCAGAATCAATCCCCCAACCCGCCCTGGGCCCATCAGGTGCTCACCTGGCAGCACCGTGAGCCAGGCTGACTGGTAGGACAGGCCAATGGAGTTGCCTGCCAGGCAGGTGTACTCGCCCGCGTCCTCAGCTGACACGTTGCGAAGGTACAGGACCTCTACCTCGGAGCTATTGATGTCTGTAGTCTGGAGATGGGGGACACACACAGGGATCACAACAGGGTCTGGGGTCACACTGTGGCCATCAAGAGATCTGGTTATCACCCCTCACCCCCTGTGGGAAACGGGTAGGGCTCGGGTGCCACAGGGGCTGGACCTTTAGGACTTGCACATAGGGGAAGCCGTCGGCACCGAAGCTGCTGCCGTTGATGACAATGTGCTTCAGCCACTGGATGTGGGGCTGGGCGTCACTGTACACCTTGCATAGCAGCTCCACGTCGCTGCCCGCCACAGCTGTGGTGTTGGCTGGGAGCCCCGCCTGCAGGATGGGCCGGTGCGGGGACCGCTCTGGGGGCCAGCCCGGCCGTCAACCCTGACCAGTGGCACCCACAGAAGCACCCTGGTCACCAGCCTCCAGCCTCCCCCACAGCTCAAGAGAGGGATCTTTCCGATATGCAGCTTAGACCTTGTCTGTTTCCTGCTTAAACTTTCCATGGCTCCCCATTGCCTTTGGGGTCAAGGACAACTTCTCAGCCTAGCATTCAAAACCCTCCACAGCCTGGCTTCCCACTTAAATGCCACACCCCAGGCATACACCTTCTCACAAAGCATTATATTCTTTATACCTCTTGACTGACCCCTGCCCCTCTAGGTCCACACAACCCACTGCACTTCCCTCGAACACACCGGACACTAAGCTGCTTGAGTAAGTCATCTGACTGAGTCCAGGTGGCCTATCAGACTGGGCCCTGCCTGAGGGCAGGGTGTGGGCTCCCACCCCACACCGCCTTTGCCTGCCCCGCCGCTCACCCAGCACATCCAGCAGATAGCTGTAACGGATGCTGCCCACTGAGTTCTCCACGAGGCAGGTGTATGTGCCACGGTCTGAGGGCACCACGCTTTCCATCACCAGGCTCCAGTGCTGATGGCGCAGCTGGGGGCAGGGGAAGTGTCCACGAGAGGCCACAGACCCCTACCCACCAGGGGGGCGCAGGCCAAGGAACTTTGGGACAAAGGAGAAGGCTCCAAGAAACGTCTGAGCCCTGAGTTTTAGTCTGGCCTCTTCCTAGCTGTGCCACCTTGAGTCAGTCTTGGCCCTCTGAGTCTCAGCTTCCTCACTACAGCCCAGAGCTGACCCTGCAGGATCTCATCATGAGACTGGGCTGCCAGAACTTATTATTACTGATCAGTGATCCTTACCCCTTTACAAATGGAGTCACTTAAGCTGAGAGGCTAAGTCACTTGCTGGAGAGTGGCAGAGTGGGAACTTGAACCAGAGCTGTCCAAATCCACAGTCTAGTGCTCCTCCTGGGGCCACTCAGTGACCTTCTTCATTAGAGAAGAAACTAGGGGTTGATTTACAGGTGTGAAGAGGTCAATGGGAGAGTGAAAGTGGAGGAGCAGATGGCCTATGGACCTGGAGACTCACCCGAACACCTCCAATGCGATGCTCCCCGTGGAAGTCCTGCCCATCCTTGAGCCAGCGGATGGTGGGTGTGGGGTTGCCTGCAGCTGGACAGCGGAACTTGACAGTGTTCCCAGCAGGCACTGCATGCAGTTTCTTCTCCATGCGCTGGGGGTGTGTCCAGTAGGGTGCTGGAGGCCACAGGAAGAGATTTAGTGCCCCCAGGATGACCACCTGCTTCCACACAGGTCTCTTCTCAGGGACCAGGTGGGAGGTAGAAAAATAAGTACTTATACTGACCATGCTGTGGGTAAATGTGCCTATTCGAAGAGCCACTGTGGGCCTTGGGGTCCTCTTCATCACCATTGCTGGAGGCTAAGGAATCTATGTCAGGGACAGAGGGAGGTGTCTGAGATCTAGGACAAGGAAGGTCTCTCCCCAGGCACCCCCTAAGCCCCTGCCAACCCCCCTTACCATCTATAACCAAGGTGACATTGTGCAGGACAAGCATGGAGCCTCGTGCTAGGCAGAGGTAGCTGCCAGCATCTTCAGGTATAAAGCTGGCAATCTCCAAGCGGCCCCTCCAGCCTCGTACCCGGCCAGCAGGTGCCAGGCGACTGCCCTCCTTGTACCAGTGGCCCCCACGCTCAGCCTGCCCACAGCATAACTGCACAGGCTGCCCAAGGGCCACAGTCAGTTCCTGCTCTTGCTGCTCCAGGCTGGGGGCCAGGCAGGGCTCTGTGGGCCAAGGGCAGAGGTCAGTGAGCCCTGTATCCCTGGCTGAGGCGGTCCACCACATATGGAGAACATGCTGCACACACAGGGCATAAGCACCTCAGACACATGCTGGACACCTGTGCCCCTCAACACACACACACAACCTCATGCAACACTGTTATGCACAGGATGAAGTTCACGCCTCTGGTGCACATCACATACATGATACATAGCACACATGCTAGACTGAACATGCCACTGTCCAAGACACACACAGCAGCACATGCTGTGTCACATACAGGGCACACACCACACTCTGGGGCACATCACTCTCACAGAACATACACACACACACACACACACACACACACAGCCGAAGGGGCTCACCACCAGCTCTGCACCCCAGCTCAGGGCCCTGGGCCCTGTAAGGCCAGTCGTCTCACGTGGACACAGAGATAGGTGGATACTTGCTGGGAACCAGACACTGAGTCTCAGTGGTTGGACCCTGCCCTGCTGCCACCTCCTCAGGGCCTGGACCAGGATCCTCTCCAGCTTCACTCAGCCAGCAGTCACCTCCTGGAGCCCACTCTTCCCACCCTTGCCACCCTCTCCCACCTTAGAGGTCATACCCAGCTCCACTTCCTCAGAGGCCTCAAAGGACAATGCTGGAGCCCAGGGCGCCCTCAGCAGGACCCCCAACAGGGTCAATAGCAGCTGCATTTCCTTCCTGCCACTCACAGGGCTCAGGCTGGGCTCTCCACCAACGGCCTTCCTGAAATAACGAGAGGAGCCCCTGCTTCATGTGCACTTGGTTGGCACTATTCCCCTATTTTGTGGATGAGGAAACTGAGACAGGAAATGGCTAGCCATTTGTCCTCCCAGCAAGCAACAGGGCAGACGGGAAGCAGAGTTCATGGCCACCCTCCAGGAGGCTGTGCAGGGGAGTGGGCAGGGCTTCCTGCTCTCCGAGGGTCCTGCTGAGACCCTGGCACAAGTTCACAGAAAGGGCAGGTTGGGGATTCTTTCTTTGGAGGTAAGCAGAGAATGGAAACATATCTTCTGCTTGCTTTCAGCACACATAATTTACTTTTTTGCTGAATAAATGAATTTATTGTCGAAGAGTGAGAAAAAAAACCTGGAATATAATACAAGGCCAAACTTCAGCATCTGGATATTATCTGATCTGACCCCTACTCCTTATTAGCATTGCTGACATTTCCATGCCCCGCTTTGGATACCTGCTTTGGATACCTCCAGTGGCCTTGTGCTACTAACAAGGAGGCCCATCCCTCAGCCAACAGAAGCACTTCCTCATTTGGAACCAGAATCACATCCTGAGGATACCTCGGCTTTTTGTGGCCCCACAATTCCATCTGTAGCAACGCAGGCTTTTGTGAAGAATGTAGACTATCTGACAGAACCAAGTCTAAATCCTCACTCTTAGCTACCGGTAACTTGCAAGCCCCTGACCCTCTCCGGGCTGCTATCTTCACAGGTCTTTGAGGATAAAAGAGAATGGATGCAGGGGCTGGGTACATATTAATAGAAGGTTCTCCTGCCCCTTCCCTTCCCCCAGTGACTGTCACCCTGGGTCTATCCTTGGCCAGTCACCTCCAGTCCTGGCACTGTTCCTGATAGGTGTGATGTACACAACCACCCAATCTGTTTACCCTTCTCCAAATGCCATCGAAGATGTCTCCATCTCCTCAAACCCAAGCATCAGCTGGGGCAGGGGAAGAGGGTGACCAGTGTAATACCAGGGGTCTACTGGCTATTACCTGGGGGTGGGTAACAGCCAGGTGGCCCCAATGTCTCTAGATCTACCAGGAAGTCCACTGCAGCCTTTCTCCACAGCCACGGCCTTCCATCCAGTTCTGGCTGTGAGGGAGGGGACACTTAGCTCGTCTTGGACAAAGCCATTATCTCTCCCTTCAAACTGCTCTTTCCCTGGATTGCCCTTGCAGCTGGAACATCATCTCTGTCCATCCCTTTCCCCATTCTTCAAAATTCTTGTCCATTCTGCCTCAATCCCTCTCCAGTATGTCCCACCTCCCCTGCCTGGACCCAGGACAGGCCATGATCATCTCTTGTGCCTCTGCCAACATCTCCCTGAGCTTTCCAGCCTCCACTTGGCAGCACGGTTTTTAAAAAGTCTGCCATGTCACCTCCTCCTCACCAGCATATAGACCCTTAACAGTTGTCTGTGTCTAGCAGAATTCAGTCCATACTGCATCCTAGGGCTCCCTCCTTGCTGGGGCCAATCTTTGGTTAAGCACTGGGAATGTCTTCTCTCCTGCTCATACCTCTGTGCCCCATTTCTCTTCCCCACCTGGCTCTGCAACCCACCTCGTTTCCTTGGCCCCTCCTCTGTAAAAATAAATCCTCCCCTCCCCGCTGCAGGAAGAGCAGCTCCCTGGGCCCAACGCTCCGTCTGGGAGTGAGATGGGGAGGTCAGGGGCATGTTATTCCCACCCCCACCCCACCCCCGGGCTACCCTGATTTCAGCAACTCAGCGCCTTTAGTTGGGTCATGCCGACAAGGGGCCGGGAGAGCCTGGCTCTTGCACCAGGCAGCCCTGGTTCGCCTCGGCCGCCCGCGCTCAGGCGCTTGGGGGACCTGGTCAAATGACTGCACCTCTGGGAGCTTCAGCTTTCTCATCTCCACTCGGGGCGTGCACAGTCCAGCAGCTGAGGGACCGACGCGCCCTTCCTCCGCCACCTTTACCCGGCTACCCTGGGGGAGGTGCGCGTGGACGGGTCCCCAGGGGGAGCTGCCGAGACAGCCGGCCCGCCCCCGCTTTGGTGGGCAATGAGTAACCAGCTCCGCGGCCAGGGTGCTCTTTGGACGGAGCGGGACAAAAGGCCCTGTGTGCGTTGCGGGTTACTGATTTACCGTCCCCTCCACCCCTTTGACGAGCGGACGCCAGGTCCCCAGTGCTGGGAGGGGGCGGCTCTGGCAGCCCCGCCGCCGCTCGCCCCCTGGCGACTGTAAGGGCCAGGCTGGGCCCGCACCGGGTCCCGGCTCACCTCGAGCCTCTGCGGGCCCGCTCCCGGCACAGGGTCCCGGCTCACCTGGGTCCTCCGTGGCCCTGCTCCTAGTTCCCGCCAGCCCCGATCCCCGAGCCCAGCGGGGACCGCAGACTCGGCCCAGGAGACCCTCCGCCTCGGGCCGGAGAACCAGGAATGCACCCCCGAAAGCGGCGTGGCCGCGGGCTGCCCAGCGCCCCGCCCCCCTCGGCCCCGCCCCCCTGGACCAGCTCTAGCCTGACAGCGGTGTGGCTGCGGGTGGTACAGAGTCCCACCCACCTGGAGACCGGTCCCCGAACCCAACAGCGTGAAGCGGCCGACGGGGCCAGCCCAGCCCCGGCCCGCCCCTGGCCGCTGCACACCTCCGCAGACTCCTCCTCTCTGGCCACACCCAGGCCAGGCTTCGGAAGTTCTAGTCCATGTTCTACGTCCTGCTTGTCACCCCCCTGGTGAACAAGACCCAGCAGTCCTGACCCGCCCGCCTCCGCCGACTTTGGCCTGGCCTGGCTCCTCTGAGCAAGAGCTGTATAGTTGGCTAGTAATGCCCTTGTGCTCCGATCCTTATCTAATCTCGACGCAACCTTCAGGGTGATATTTAAAATACAAATCTGACTGTACCAACCACAACCACCCCTTTCAAACTTTCCAATAGTGTCCTGTAAAAACCCTTGGCGGGAAGCCAGGATGGCTCAGTGGGTTAAAGCACTCACTTTGCAGCCCGGGGACCGAGGATTGAATCCCGACTCATGCTGAACTGGGAAGTGCCCCCAGGTCGGTTCTCACCGGAGTGAGACCCTGGCCCAGTTCCTGCCCTGTGCAGCCCTGCGCCCACCTGTGGAATGAAACTGGAAAAACTGATGATGTGCAACTATGGAGACTGTTCTGGGCCCTCCCCCTTCTCTCTGTCTCTGTATCTCTCTCTTTTTCTCTCTGTCAAAAACAATAAAACAAACAAACAAAAACCCCACAAAAAACCCTTGCCATGATCTGCCCCCTGCCCACATCTCCAGATGAATTCTTCAATTACGTCTTCCTTGCACCCACCCTACCTCTCTGGGCTTTTGCACTTGGGCATCCTGCTTCCTGGAAAGATCTTTCCCCTCTAGATCTGGTTAGTTCTATCTCATTCTTAGATCTCAGCTCACTTCCTCAGAGGAGCCCTCTGGACTTGCCAGGGTCCTTGTTTGATGTCTTCTCTCCTGTGAGCACTGAGAAAGAAGCGGGGAGTGGGGGTGGGGTGGTGACGTGATTCAGAGCACAGATTGCAGGACTCAAATCTCAGCACCATCACACACGGCCTTGGCAAGTTACTCCATCTGTGTCTTCTTTTTCTCCTCAGTAAACAGGTAGCGTGATAGTTTATCACCCTCAAGAAGCAGTTGCAAGAAGTAGACACGTTAGTATGTGTAGGCCTCAGGAACACTACCTGACAGTACTTGCTTTGTAACATTAGTTAGGATTATTTAGTACTGTTACTTCATTTTTTAAAATTTGTTTTCATTTTTTAATTACTGTTGACATACAATATTATAGTAGTTCTAGGTGTAAAACATAGTGATTAGACATTTATATAACTTGTAAAGTGATCACTCAGATAAGTATAGTACCCACCTGACACCGTACATAGTTATTACAATATTATTGACCATTTTCCTCTGATGTACTTTACATTCCCATGACTGGTTTTATAATTGGCAATTTGTACTTCTTAATCCCTTCCCCTTTTTCACCCTTCCTCCAACCCTCCTTCCCATTTGGCAACCGTCAATTTGTTCTCTGTAGCTATATTGTTTCTGTTTTGATTGTTCACTTATTTTGTTTTTTGGATTCCATGTATAAGTGAAATCATTTGACATTTGACTTTCTCTGACTTATTTCACTGAGCATAATACCCTCTAGGTCCATTTATGTTGTCACAAATGGCAAGATCTGATTCTTTTTCATGGCTGAGTAATGTTCCAGTGTATAAATGGTCCACATCTTTATTCATTCACCTATCGATAAACACTTAGGTTGCTTCCATATCTTGGCTATTGTAAATAATGCTGCAATGAACATAGGGATACATAGGTAGGACCTGTTATTTCTTCATTTCATGTTCCAGAATTGTAACTAAGCAGTTAATTTTGTAAATAGAAGGCAGAAACTGCTTCTAGACTTTACAATTACATCTCAAGTGACTGGCACACAGTAGGTGCTCCCCAAATAGCTTTGCTCCTCCTGGTTCTGGTCTGCCTTACCTGCAAGCACTTCTCTCCTGACCAAACAGAAGGTCAGCTGAACTTTGACCTCTGCCCAATCCTCACCTGAGGTCTAAGCCCTTTGCTTCCCTAGGCTCCTGGAGGAGAAAGGGAGCCTCTCAGTTGAACTCTCCACTCACCTCCGGTTTAGCTGGTGGAGACACTGGTCAAGGGGAACCAGCATCCTTTCCCATTGTTATGCCAAGTAGTTAGTCCCTCCACCCTTCCTCCCTTCGGAGGCTTTTCCTTTGCATAACTAAAAGGCCCTTTAAAGTGATTTCTTTCTTTTAGCTTTCTTTTCCTCCTCAAACAAAAGAATTGTGTCCTCCCAAAAATAAATCAGAAGAGAATTGACTATCTTTTAAAAACAGCTTGTCCTGATTCCCCTCCTCTAGGATCACTCCTTGCTGGATCATCCCAGCAGGTTGAGGTTCCTGACTCTGGGGTGCCCAGCAAATGGGATCCTTCTGCCCAGAGGGGGTCTCACCAACCCCCTAGACTCTTGGAGAGAATCAGCGGCCCACCTCTTGTCCTCTGCTGGCTCTCTGTGGTTGTGGGGGGCATGGTGAGCTGCTAGCAGCCATTGGACTCAGTTGTCTTTTCATTCAACTTCCAGGAACTTCCCAGCATACCTGAGCCAAAGGCAAAGGCTGCCTCCAACAGGTGCTCCAGTCCCTTAGACTGGCAACCTTTCCCTTGCACCCCCCCGCCCCGCCCACATTCATAACCTCTCACATTGACCTTCTGCAGCGTCTGATACTCTCCCACAAGGCCATTCATTCATTCACGCATTCGTTTGCCAAGTAGTTATTATATGGCATGCACCGTTCTAAATCCTGCGGGAAAAGCAGTGATCAGAACCAGCCTCTACCCTTCCAGGAGCTGCTGACATTGTAGTGGGGAAAGAGATAAGTACACAGAGCACAGAAGGAGACCTGCTAAGGACCCACATCCAAGCCTGTCACCCCCTAAGAATCTTACTCTCTTGTTAACCATCTGTCACCAGTTACATTTGCAGTCTCTGTCTCGGAGAGTTTCAAACACAGTCACAACCCTAGTAAGAACTCAGGAGCCTGCCATACGTAGATCCTGCTTTTAGCTCACCTCTGCCTCAGTTTCTCCATCCAGAAAATGGGCACACTCCTGCTTTCTTTTCTGTAGACATATTGGAGGAAATGAATGAGTTAAGAGATGTTCACCCAAACAGGAAGTAGAGAAAAAGTCCTCACCTGGCTGAACTCCCACTATATGCCAGACACAGGTAGGCTAGGTGTCATACATGCCTTATATCCTTTACCCTTCCCTCAAGCCAAATGGGGGTAGGGATCCTTCGTTCCATTTTGCAGGTGAGGAAATAGAAGCTTAGGCAGATGGAATAACTTGTCCAAAGTCACATAGCAAATGAACATCAGAACTAAAACTTGAACCTGATCATTTGGAACAAAGAGGGAGAGCTCAGGGTGACTCCACAGAGAGCTGGGACTGTCAGTGCTAATAAATCAATACACCTTCTGCCCCCATCCTGGCCAGGAAGGTAGATCTCCACCTGAGGGTGAGCGGGGAGGGTGGGTCCAGGCATTGTTCTGCCTGCCCATTTGGTCAGTGCTGATGGGGCGCCTATGAAGGACCAGGTCCTTGGCAGGGGTTTTCCAACTCTGGTCTCCTGGAGTGCAATCTGCCAGGAGGGAATCCTGAGGCCAGGCCCTGCTTCCTACCTGCCTGGGAGCAGAATTGGGGGTCGGGGGGTGCAGATGTTGCCTGGTGCCAACCGTGTTGCTCTTGGATGGCAGCCGGGCCCAGGGAACACTGGGGCTCTTGTGCGGAAGAGCTGCCCTGAGCCCTGCCCAGGCCCCACTCCATCTCAGGCCTGTCCCCATCCTCTGACCCAGTCCAGTGATTTCTTGTCTTCTTTCTTTCTCTTAAAATAATGTTTATTTTGAGAAAGTTTTAAAATACAGAAAAAGTACACAGGGTGAGAGCATACAGTGGCTACTCAAAACCGACCACTGCTCGTCCTTTATCATTTTTTCCGGCCCTTTCTCCTCCAGCTTCTCCCACAGGCTCGGGGAGGTCTAGCTGGGCTCATTAAAATGGAAGTGACATGGACAGCAACTGAGTGGTGGTGACAAGTTGGGTGTTAGAACCAGACAGATGTGGATTTGAATCCTGAAAACTTTGTGACCTCGGACAAGTCACTTGATGCTGAGGCTGTTTCATTTTTTGTAAAATGAGAATAATGGCTTTTCTGTGAGGTCTCAGTGCGCTGATGACATAAAGCCTAAAGCACACAGCCCATGCTCAGTAAACAGTGGCCAATATTAATATTAACAGCTATGGGGTATGGGAAACATACTCCTGCCTGTGACCAAGAGGGAGGGACTATAAGGGTCACCATTCCTTTAGTCTTCATATGTTCTCTTTTCCCACCCACTGGGTGCCTCTATGTCCAGTTTGTACCCTGAAGACAAAGCCACGAACCGCAGGCTGCCCAGAGCATTGTGCTGGAGGTAGGGAGCCTGGTCCTGATGTTGGCAGCCTGGGAGAGCTTGTGGGGTTGCCTTGCAGACCAAGCCAGACGGAGGGGAATGGGCTCGGAGGGATCTGAGGCTCTCTGGGCTAGTCCTGTTGCTTCTCAGTGTCAGCAGTGCCCCAGTCCCCTTGTCCCCTGGTCCCAGACACTGTGGACCTGTGTCCTGCTAGACAGGACAGGGATGTCTGGGAGCTCTCATGCTTTGCCAGACTCTAGTTTTTCTAGACTTGAGCTCACGAGCCTCACACCCACTGGGTCTTAGCTGGCACATGTGTTTGGAGGAGAGAGGAAAGCCAGACAGCTGTGAAGTGGCAGAGGCTGGACAGGAAGGGTAGAGGGTTGGTGGTCTGAAGGGAATCAGGAAGCAAACCCCAGAGGGGCCCCTTCTCTACCTTGCCTGATGCTCATTTGGACCATGTAAGATTTTGTTTGGGCACAAATAACAGGAAACCTAAACGATAAGTATTTAAACAAATGGGTTTAGTCATCCCTCACTTAGCCCCAAGTCTGGAGGTGGATGAAGGTGGGTAAATGTGGTGGTCTCTTCAGTTCTCTAGATTTTGCCCTCATGATTGCAAGATGATGGCTTCAGCTCCTGCCATCACATTTGTGCCCAGGCAAGAAGGAAGAAGCCACAAAGAGTAACTACACCCACAACTTCTGACTTTATCACTTTGGCCAGGTTGTGACACATGGTCGCCTCTATCTGCAAAGGAGGTTGGAAAGTATATTCATTCTGCTGGACACGTTGTCTTTCCTAACAAAACCAGGGTCTGTTAAAAAAAAAAAAAAAAAAAGCGTGCCTGAACACTGGGCAAGAACTTAACAATCCCTGTACCACCGATCTCTCATCAGCCCCCAACTTCTTTAAAACACAGATCTAATCAAGCCACTCAGCTTTAACTGTTTCTCTCCCCACTAACCACTGGCATCCCCAGCAACTTAGCCTGGCATTCAGAACCCTTCAAGACTGGCCTATGCTGCTCTGACCTGTTCCCTCTCCCATCTTCCCAGATATACCTGCTCTGTGTTCCAGCTGCACTGAGCCCCAGGCAGGTGCTCCTGAACATGTAGGAGTGGTGCCTTTGCACTTGCAGCCCTTGTTGCTGTGAGAGGCCCTCCTTGGTTCTGCCTGCCCCTCCTCCTCTCCTTCTAGCCATCCCACCAGAGACCTGCCATTCAGCTTTCTGGACTCCTCTCAAGTATTTCTTCTTCTTTGAGACCCTTTCTGACTACCCTGGACTGGACAACTAAATCCTTTTCTCTCTCTTTGGAAATAGCTTTCTTTTTTTTTTTCCTTTTCTTTTTATGTCCTTTCTCTTTTCTATTCCTAGTCCATGGTGGGTGTAGAGAATTTTTTTTTTTTAAGATTTATTTTATTTTTTGACAGAGACAGAGAGAGACAGAGAGAATGAGGAGGGTCCACAGCAGTCTCCATAGTTGCACGTCATCTTTTCGACTTGGTCTCGTTGCACGTGGGTGGGTGGGGGCTAGGCTGGGGGCTTCCCTCATGGGAGGCATGCCCCAGTTCAGCATATGGGTTTGCGCGGGCCTGGGCCGGGATTCAATCCTTGGTCTCAGGGCTGCAAAGCAAATGCTTGACCAGCTGAGCCATCCTGACTTCCCCCATTAATTTCAAGTTTCATTCCACAGGTGGATGTGGAGTTGTGCAGGGTGGGAACGAAACTGGGGGCCTCCCACGAGGGAAACACGCCCCCTGCGGACAGGGGCCCTCCCACATGGGAAGCATGGCCTGTTTGGAACCGATGGGGGGGCACCCACATGGAAAGCACGCCCCAGTTCAGCATATGAGTCTGCAAGGGCTGGAGCCAGAACTCAATCCTCGGACCTCGCAGCTGCAAGGCAAATGCTCAACTCGCTGAGCCATCCTGACATCCCCCAGACCCGTAGAGAATTTTTATAAAAATTTATTTGAACCAAAATTAATGACAAATGCTGGGAGCAAGATCTCAAATGCCCCCGAAAATAAGTTTTGCAGTTTCTTTTATGCAATTGAGATTAAGGAGCGAATGTAAAGAAGATTACAGGGAGGTGGGAGAAAGCAAGGCTGGGATTGGATTACAGGGTAGTTAACAAGATGATGTGCTTTCTTAAGGGTGGTTACACCTTCGAGGGGTATTACATTTGTTTTTTCAAAGCTGTGTTAATTTAGATGCACAAGGACTATGGATATGGCTGGCTTAAAAACCTCTCACTAAAGAAGCTATATGGGGGAAGCTGGGATGGCTCAGTGGGTTAAGTGCTCACCTTGCAGTGCTGGGGACCGAAGATTGAATCCCGGCCCGTGCGGACCCATATGCTGAACTGGGGGAACTCCCCAGTTCAGCTCTCTCACCATGACCTGGTCTGTTAGAAATTTATAATTTATTACAGTACCTCCTTTTATTTTTATTCACAGGGGTTTGGGTGAAGCCAACACTGCTTCCTGGCCCCGGTGGTGGGCATATGCCCCTGGACATGGTTAATAAGAATGTTCTACCCCCCAGACCATTGTAATTGAATGTGGGACTTTTATTGGAACTAATGAGAAACTAACACTCTCAGAGGCTAGAAGATATGGACGTGGAAACCTGGACCTGCTTGAGAAAGTCTGCCTATGAATGAAGCAACATAGGAAACCAGAGGGCCAAGAGATGGAGTGTGCCTGGATCCAGCCATGCCTGAAGCCAAAGTTACCTCTTTGAACATTTCATTTAGATGAGCAAAATAATATTTTTCTTAACCTAATTTGACTTTTCTTTTTCACTCTTTGTAAATAAAAGGTTCCTAATCAATGTCCTCAACAGTAGAAATTAATCCTTCCTCTTTTGTGTCTCCACTGTCCTCTGTTGATCCCAGGCCCCCTAGTACTCATTTGTTTACATGTCAGTAAATTCACCATGTCATTGTTCCTATTTGTTTAAAGCCTTTCATGGCTTCCCATTGCTTTTAGGATAAAGACTTGCATTTAGATATCTATTACTGAATAACAAATTACCCTGAAACTTAAAGTAGCAAATATTTGGCGAGCTGTGGGCTGGAGACCTCCATTTCTCTCTGTGTGAGCCTCTCCACAGGCTGCTTGAGTGTCCTCATGACATAGCAGCTGGTTTCCCTCCCAGCTCATAAGCCAAGAAAGACTGACACTGCAATGTCTTCTATGACTTACTCTCAGAAGCCACACACCATCATTTCCACCTTATTCCAATTGTCACAGTGAGTCACTAATGTTGACATAAGAATGTCCAAATCTGTAGAGAATTTTTACAAAAATTTATTTGAGCCAAACAGATACTCCTGGAAGCAAGATCTCAACAGAGGTCTCAACTGAGACTGAGAAACATACTTTGGAGACTAATATTTGCAGGTTTTTTTATGCACTTGAGATTAAGAAGGGAATTTCAGAAAGATCATATAAAGGTGGGAGAAAGCAAAGTGGGAATTGGATTATAGGGTAGTTAAGATTACCGTGCTCTCTTGAGGGTGGTCAGGTATTAGAAAGAGCCCCCCGAAAGCAGGCATTTGAAATGTGCGTTAACCTGGATGCACAGAAACAATGGGCAGGGCTGGCTTAAGGCAAAGATAAGCCTTTTACTAAAGAAGTTAGTAAATCCTGCCTGGGGCATGACTACCCACCATGACCAGCAGGTTAGGAATTTATGATCAGATCACCCTGTGAGGTTACTTTCCCTAGATTCCCTTTTTTGTCCACACTAATTAGAGCTCATGGGGGCTGGGAGTGGAGTAGAAGAAATGGGAAATTAAATTTGACCTCTTGAAGAGAGAAATATAAAGAAATTTGTGGACATGTTTTAGAACCACCACAAGACCAGATCTTACCCTGGTGTTTGACATCTGAACCCTTTGCTAGGTTTGGGGAATATCCCCACTTTATGGGGCAGAGTTTACCTCTCATGATAGAAGCTGACAGTGCTACCTACTTCCCCAGCTTCTTTTCCAGCGGAGACCTTTATTTCTGCCAAGTCACAGCATCCACTCCAGAGAACCAGTGGTGCCCAAGAGTGGGGCTTGGGAGGCCCAGAAAGAAAGTTCCCTGGTGGGGGTTGTGGTAACAAGATAGCTCCTGGCATGAGCCGGTGAGATCTTGTCCAGTGTCCAGGCTGGCTGGGCTAGGGGCACAGGCAGCAGTGCCCTGTGCTTGGTGTTGGAGACAATGGTATCCTTTCTATACCCACTCTGTGATGCTGGTGATGCGGCCCCAGCCCAGTTCTTTAGTGGTCTTGGTAGTTCTGTGAACTTAACCCTGCAGAGGTCATGGCTGACCTGAGAAATATAAACTTTTCTTAAAGGCCAGGGATGGACAGGCTTCAGGAACAGCTGGATCAAGACTCCTACTTCTCTCTTCGGCTTTCTTTACTATGGCTCCATTCTTGAGCAGATGCTCCCCAAGAGGTGACAAAGAAGGCTACCCAAGAGCTTTGGGTGCAAGACCTCCCCGTTTAGCAATTCCTTCCCAATCATTCTGGCAGAAGCTAGGATGGAGGTCATCCACACTTAGACCACAAGAGCTGAGGATGCAGCTCCTCAAAGAAAATCCTATTATAGGAAGAAAGGTAAATAGATACCAGGAGACCAAAAAACAAGGTCTGGTTATTTTGGGAGCCTTTACTACTTAACAAACCATCCCAAAACAGTGATTTAAAACATGTGGATGAAAAAGGGTGCTGTAATAAATCATAAATTCCTAACTGGGCAGGTCATGGTGGGTAGTCACATCCCAGGCCTATAACTTCTTTTGTGAAAGGTTTTTAAGCCAGCCCTGTCCATTGTCCTTGTGCTTCTAGGTCAACACACAGTTGAAATGCCAGAAGTAATACACCTTTAAGTTGTAGCCACCTTCAAGAGAGCACATAATCCTGCTAATTGTCCAGTAATTTAATCCTGCCTTGCTTTCTCCTTGTAATTCTTCCTTAAATTCCCTCCCTAATCTCAAATGCATAAAAGAAATTGTAAAACTGTCATTCCCTGGAGCATTTGAGATTTTGTTCCTCTAGCAATTGTGGTCCGTTTGTGTCAAATACACTCTTGTAAAAGTTCTCTACAGGTTTGGACATTCCTTATGTCAACACACATTGTATTATTCCTCCTGATTCTGTGGATTAGCTGGGCTCAGCTTGACAGTTCTGATGGTCTCTCCTGAGGTCACTTATGACTAGCTGCACTGTGCTGGAGGGTCCAAGATGGCTTCCTGCATGAGTATGGGCTGGCCTCTCTCTTCACATACCCTCTCATGTCCACACAGTTAGCCTGGATTTCCTTTCACAGAGGCCGGTGTGGAAGCTGCAGGGCCCAAGTTGTAGCCTTGGAAATTGTACAACGTCACATCACTGCATTCACCGATTAAAGCAAGTCTTGAGGCCAGCCCAAAGTCAAAAAGTGTATGTGTGTGGGGGGGATGGGCTCCCCATCTTGATGGCTAGAGTGACAAAGTCACATTGCAAAAGGACACAGGCCAAGATTCATGAGAGGCCATTATTGAAACGATGGACTATTCCACAACCCATCTTTTTTAGGTCCCCTCACTAACTCTTGCCACCCTAGCAACCTGGTTACTTTGACCTTGATAACCACTAGAGGCTCAGCTCCTTCAGGAAGTCCCAGTACTGATCCCTACCAGCTCATATCCACTTTTATTTATCCATTAATTTACTCCATCACCAAGCAGTTATTAAGACAATCACAAATCTATATTGGGCACCAAGGGTCCAGTATAAGTAAGACCTAGTTTCTGTCCTCAAAGTTTCTAGTCTAAAAGAAGAGATAGAAAATGAAACAGATCAGAGCATAGTATATTACGGGCAATACCAGAGAGGGGAAAGGACATCTAGGAGCATGGAAGGGCAGTCAACTCAGCCTTGGGGTCAGTGATCTTCTCAGGATAAATGGAGGTGTCCAGGTTGGAGCAAGTATTAAGCAAACTCTTGGTTGTGTTAGAAACCCAACCTAAACTGACTTAAGAAAAAGGGAATTTATTGACTCATAACTAAAAAGTACTGAGAGTTTTGCCTTCAGGCATGGTTGGCCCCATGTGCTCATCAGAAATTAGCTTCTTCTCTCAAGTTTCCTGTGTGTTGGCTTACTTCTCAGGCAGACCATCCTTAAGTGATGACAAAGGGAGCTATTGACAGCCTTAGGCTTATGATTCTGATTACCCAGTCCTGGGTCACAGGTTCCCCTGGAACCGGGGAAGAGTCAAGTCTCTCAGAACCACAGGGTCTAAGAATGGAGCAGAGATATAACCCAAAGAAAGAGTTAAAAAAAAAAAAAAAGGCTGATTGATGAATAGGCCAGATATCAGGTGTGCTCCCAGGCAGGTGACTAAAGCCCTTAATCAGAGGTGTCCTCCGGAAGGAAAGGGAAATGTCCAGAGGGGAGGGCCAGGCGGCCCTTGGGGGCTCAGGAAAAGTCATCCTATTCTTTTCTGCATTAAATTAGACAGGAAGGTCCTGGGGTTGGCTGGCCTACTTTGCCCAGCAAAAAAAGGAGTGTTCTCCACCTAGTGGCCATCGGGGTCATTTTGCTGCAGCACTGATTGCCTTATAGCACTGGACGTTTTCTTCCACATTTGGAATTTCTTGGGACAGATTAAGCAGCATTTGTGGAGGACAGTGAAGCTGGTAGTGCCTGGTAGTATCTAGCCTCTCTGTACTGCGGGATTGGCAGAGTAGGCGAGTTAGGTGGCCAGATGGTCAGAGGGAGATGTTGTATTTGATGCTAGTGACTGCCCAGCAGAAGGCCTGGGTAGGGGTGAGAGTCGCTCATCTGGCAGGGGCTGCTGTGAAGAAAGGGCTTTCATCTTGACCGACTCTGGAAGAAACCCTAACTGCCCATCATCACCGCCTCTTCAGGATTCCAGCTGGGAACTGTGATTTCTTCCATCTTCTACCCCACACAATATCGAGGCCTCAGTTCACATGATGCTGGTGGCAGGACTCAGACCAATGCCCAGAGACCCTGAATCCCAGACCAGTGTTTCATACACACTTCATGGCTGCTATACAGGTGCACACACAGCTCTGTGACTGCACTGAGGGGTTATGACATTCCATCACTTGCTTTGCATCCAGCTCTGGACTAAGGGCTTTACATGCATGATTCTATTTTGTGTTCTCTTCATTGGATGCAGAGCCTGGGGTGCTTGGGGTAGGCTGAGGTGCCCTACCAGTGGAAGGTGACTTCTTGTTGGAGCCCAGCGAAGACCCACCCCTGGCTAACATGTTGCCATTTCCCGCCCTCAATCAGATTGAATTAGGTTTCCAGCATTTCATAAATCATTGAGTCTTGATTTATTTCATAAATCACTCACCTTCCCAGGGAGACCCAGAGCTTACTTCAGGCCAGTAATAGAAACAACAGCAGTCATGATTTGCATAGCATTTATCATGTATAATTGTTTTATATGTAGCTATTCTTTTAATTTTCACAATAATCCTATGAAGTGGGTACTAGTGTATCACTCTGAGGTACAGGTCAACTAACCAAGATCACACAGACCCACAGTGGCAGAGCTAGGATCAGACTCTAGCTTCCCGACTCCAGAGCCGTGATTTTTTTTTTTTACCATTACACTAGACTGCCTCTCCAAGGCTGATGCCTCTCCCTCCAGGAGACCTTTCTGGGCCACCAGAGCCAAGGGCAGGAGCTCCCTGTGATGTTGACCTGCTGGATTGTATTGTGTGTCCTGGGCACTGACATCAGAGACCATTCCAGGCTAGAGAAATTCAAACCCGACCTCAGGGTAAGAGGGGCCCTGATATGAAGACCCTTAGTTTCAAGCTCCTGCCTGCCACCAGACTGGTCAAAATTAGAAAGACCAACAATACCAAGTGCTGACAAAAATGTGGAGCAAGTGGAGCTCTCCCACTTTCATTGTAGATGGGAGTGTGAGTTGGTAGAACCACTCCAGAAAACCATTTGGCAGAATCTCGACAAGCTAAACATGCCTATTCTATCATGCAACAATTCCATTCCTGGGTACATAAGTGCACATGCACACCAAATGACACATACAAACATTAAAACAGGAAGATGGGATGGCTCATTGGGTTAAGCGCTTCCTTTGTAGCCCCAGAGTTCGAGGATCGAATCCTGGCCTGTGTAGACCCATATACTAAGTTGGGGTGTGCTTCCCATGCGGGAGGCTCCCAGCTTGGTTCTTGCTCCCTGGTTCAGCCCCTGGCTCAAGAGGGCGTGCCTCTCACATGGGAGGCTGCCAGCCCAGTTCCCACCATGCGTGGCCCCCACCCACCTGAAACGAAACCATGTCAAATACTGACGTTGTACAACAATGGAGACTGCTCTGGGCCCTCCCCCTTCACTCTTTCTCTGTCAAAAACAATAAAATAAACCTTTAAAAAAAGTATGAACTTATACATACAACAACATGGATAAATCTCAGTATTTCGCAAAAGAGTATGTATCATTTCATTTTTATAAAATTCAAGAGCAAGCAAAACTGATCTATGGTGGTAGAGGTCAAAAGTGTTTGCTTCTAGGGGCTACTGACTAGGAATGGGAACAAGGGACCTTCTGGGGAGATGGCATTGTTCTGTATCTTGAGCTGGAGCATGACTGCCCTGATGCATACACATGAGAGCCGTCTGGAAAAAATCCAGCCATTGTATATATAATGAGAACGGTTATATGGCTGGATACTTTCCAGACAGCCCTTGTATGTGAGGATTCATCAAACTGAACTCTAAAAATTGGTGCATGTTACTAAATGTATGCTGTATCTCAAAAAGTTAGGGAAAAAATGGTTAAATAAAGGTAATTGGGGAAGCCGGGATGGCTCAGTGGGTTAAGTGCTCACTTTGCAGCCCTGGGGACTGAGGATTGACTCCCGGCACTGGCCCCGGCCTGTGTGGACCCATATGCTGAACTGGGGAGTGCTCCCAGTTCAGTTCTCACCGGGGCGAGACCCCAGCCCAGTTCCTGCCCTGTGTAGCCCCACGCCCACCTGTGGAATGAAACTATGTGGAAAAACCAATGATGTGCAACTATGGAAACTGTTCTGGGCCCTCCCCCTCCTCTCTGTATCTCTGTCAAAAACATTAAAAATAAATCTTTAAAAAAAAAAAGGTAATTTCTGGGTACGGCTGACAAGTTATTTTTGTCCACTGCATTCATTCTCCCTTAGTCTGAAGGGAGGCCCATACTTTTTTCTGTAGGGACACATCTCTCCTTCTTACGGTCAATGTGTTAGGTGGAGCTCACACCGTTGCAGGTCCCACATCACAGCACCATTGCCCCTAGCCGCATGGATTTAGGGATGGGAACAGGCCCAAGCTGGCTAATGAGGCAATCCCAGAATTTTTTGTTGGAACTAACTTGGCCATTCTGGTGGCAGGCAGGAGTTTGAACTGCAGTTGCCATTCTATCAGGATGTAACCTTGGAGCTGTGGCCAGTTTGCTACCTTCTGGAGTTTGCCCAAGAAAGGCCACACGGAGGAAAGCACAAGATTAAATTCTTCCTGATGACACTGGGTGAGTACCTGGATCTGTACCAAGATTTCTCATTAGGTGAATCAATAATTTTCCTTTTTTAGCTATCCACTTTAAGTTTCTTACGGTTATGACTTGAGTCTAATTCACTGGGAATCTTGGGTAAAATGATGAGAGGTTTGAGGGGGCTTGGAATATAACAGCACCATTGAGCACTCTCTGATGTTTTGTGGGTGCTGCTGCTACCCCTGCTCTGAGTGGCTGCTCACTCTTGAGACCACGGCCCTGCCAAATGGTTGAGGCAGGCCCAGGGATCATGCGGGAAGGGTTCAGGTCCTAGTTTGAAAAGGGTTCTGGACTTGGAATCTAGAGAACTGGTCTCGACTCCCCATTTTGCTGCTTCTTAGTGGTAAGCCCTTGGGCAGAGCTCTACACCTCTTAGAGCTTTGCTCCTTTTCTATAAAATGAAGTATCATTGCCTAGTTCAAAAGGTTGTTATGCAGATCAAATGCTGGCTTCCCAATGTCACCAGCTCTTCATACCCTTGGCTGAGTTAGTGCTTGCATTCTGGGCATTCCCACTGCCCTGTGTGACCATTGCCATGAGGGTCTTTAACAGTGTGTGAACTCCCCAAGGAAAAAAAGTGTTCATCCTTGTTTCCCTATAGCTGGCAGGGACTCCTGAATCCAGATGAAGAGGTCCTGCAGGTCAAGGGTATGGAATGGTACAGCAGCCCACCTACCCTTCCGCCCTTCACTTTCTCCCTTGGTAGATAGGACCGATTCTGACATCTTGGGTGGGGTGGAAGGGCTCTGGGGAAACTGCTGAGGCAGTCTAGGCTTTGGAAGCTGAAAGCCAAGAACCACCCTGGGGGCCATCTAGGGTCTCCTCCGGATAGCCAAAAGCAGGTGCCCAAGGACAGTTTACCAAGTGAAGAATGGGAGCAGAGTCCACCTGGGTAGCTTTGTCACATCTGGCTGTCTGAAACAAAGGCTGGACAAAGGACTTCTGAAGCCATATTCCTTTCCCAGCTCATTTCTGGGTCATGAAAGAGGCTCTTCCAAGAATTACCAGGCCTATGATAAGTCCCATGGAACAGACATATCACTATGTAAGAGGTGAGTGGGAAAAGGCCATCTCTCCTAATGCATCCTCCCTCCCTCATTCATTCATTCATTTATTCAATAAACAGGTCATGATACAACACACACTTTGTACATCAGGGAAGTGGAGATGAATGGAAGGCTGGGTCTCTGCCCTGAAGGTGTTAACTTGAACAGAACCATATTGGACACAGCCTCCATTTTGGCCTTCCTAGACAGGAAGGTCTCCTTTCCTGCTCTCCTGTATTACTTCTCTACATAGCAACCAGAATGATCCTCTCAAACAAAGATTACAGTTAAACCTTTTAAAGGGGGAGGTAGATGAGCAGATGAGATTGTACTGAGTTTAGGGCACCTAGGAAAAACTTCCACAGGGTTGCCCAGCAATTTGGATGGCTTTCTCTGTCCCAACTCTTAAGAATAGTATTTAGGGTCCCAGGAGTCTGAGTGTGGTGAGGCTGAAGGGTTCAGATACACGTACTAGATCCAATGGCGATATGGCTCCAAATGCCAGGTCTGTTAAGTTATAGTCTGGCTAATGGGAGAAATTCTTTATTAAATGCTTCAGTGACCAAGAGACAGAGCATAAACACACACCCGTACACCCACATACGACACTAAAGGCATTTCACAGGCGAGGGGTAGGGAGTGGATGGAGGAGGCCAGTGAGCAGCTAGGGGCTTCTTTGACCCAATGAAGAGGGCTCTGATGGTGCCACTTCCTAGAATTCCTACTTGAAAGATACAAGGAAAGATTCACACCCAGTGAAGTCCCAGGCAAAATTGGGGCCTGGGGAACATCTGACTGCTCACTGCAGAAACTTGCACAGTTCTCTCTTTCCCTGGGGCCCCGTCCCACTGCCTGGTACCCAGGAATCTTCTGGTGGGTAACGGGGGAGGGCTAGCACCACAGCAACCTGGGTAGGTGGTCTACTGCACAAGGGGAGAAGGGGGCTAGTGGGGCCAAAGGGCAACAATGAGCCTCTGAGATGACTGGCACAGGCCTTTTAGGGCATGAAACCATCAAGAAAACTTGCACGTGGGGAACTTTCTCACTTAACCCAGGGTCAGAGCACCTCTAATGGAGGAGAAAAGCTCCCACTGGAGCCTTCTGTGACCCCACTGGGGACTGAAGGCTCCTCCAGCTCTGGCTTGTCCCCAGCTGCTGCAGGTCCTCAGCACCATTCAGGAACTGTGGGGAAGGGGCAGGATGGATAGCAAGGCTCTGTCAGGATTGTGGCATTGCTCTAGGAGACCTCACAGTGGACAGAAACCTGTACAATCAGCCAGCGTATGGTCCCAGGCTCAGGAAAACTTGTACTTTGGTCACATTAGCCCCAAGCTTCCATGTGTCAGCTACTTCCATTGGCCCTTTTCCGCCTGGGTCAAGGTCTGGCATGAAAATGCCAGGTTTCACCGAAGATGCCTTGAGCCCAGGAAGAGTTCAGTTCTTTAATTGCAGAGACTGGTCCAAAACTGACCTTCAGAAGAGAAAGGCTTAGAGCCTCATCTCATGAACCAGAAGAGCTGGGGAAGGGGCAAAGCCATCCCCTAAACTATCACCCTGGGAGACTTCAAGATCACTGCTTCTCTTGTCCTGACCTACTGGGCAAGGCCCAGTCCAAAGGGGAGGAGCAGGGGTGAATTTGCCTGGACCAATCAGAGGCTGCCTGTGGCCCACTCCTCCCTCAGGCCTATGTAAGAAAGGAGGAAGAGGGAGCAAAGGGCTGACCATGCCACAGTCACTGATGCTTGGCTCATGGCTGGTTCAACCTGGGGTGCTGATTAGAAACACCTCTAGTTTTCCAAGGTAGTTGAGTCTTTCTGAATGGGTTGTCTTTGCACTGGAATCTGGCCCAGCGGTGATACCATTGTTTTTGGTGACCTGTAATTTGAAAGAGAACAAAGGCACAGGGTCAGTTTGTGGTGTTGTGATGGTGCTCCAGGTAGCTTATTCTAATGGTAGTATAGCTCTTCCAGGGCCTTGGAGTGACAAGCAGAACAGCTCTCTCCTTTGCTGAGGGCCACTGCATGCTAGGCACAATGCTGGGTGCTGTTTCTAGCTTCCTCCTTCATCCTCATGGCAACTGTACAAGGCAGGGAAGCACACTCCCATTTTACAAGTGAGAATCTAAAGTTCAGAGAGTGTAAGTGACCTGCCCACAGTACGCTTTTATTTATTTATTTATTTTCCTATAAACGCTTTTAAAGATTTATTTTTATTGTTTTTGACAGACAGACAGAGAGAGAGATACAGAGATGGAGAGAAGGGGAAGGGCCCAGAATAGTCTCCATAGTTGCACATCATTAGTTTTTCCACATAGTTTCATTCCACAGGTGGGTGTGGGGCTGCACAGGGCAAGAAATGGGCCAGGGTCTCACCTGGGCGAGAACTGAACTGGGGGCACTCCCCAGTTCAGCATATGGGTCCGCACGGGCCGGGGCCGGGATTCGATCCTCGGTCCCTGGGGTTGCAAAGTGAGCGCTTAACCCACTGAGCCATCCTGGCTTCCCCAGTACGCTTTTAAGTGTGGAAGATTTAGGAGTGTAGTCCATGTCTTCCCACTATGCCAAACCATTTATTCTGCCAATAGGGCCCTACATGACCTGAATGGTACAGAATGACCAGTGTTCTCCTCACACTGAATCTACAGTGGTTCTTCTGTCACTGCCTATCCCACTCTCTGGGTACCCAGCACCACCTTAGATTGTTTTATTTATAGTTTTGTTCAGGATCTGCTTCTACCAGTGGAAGGGGATCCAAAGGATCATGGAACAGCATTGGTCTTTGTGCCCAAATCAGGGCCTGGCACATAACAGGGGTTCAATAAACATTTCTTAAATGAATAGAAGCTCATCTCTAATAGCTCTCCTTATTCGTATAAGCACTTCAAATATATTATCTCTACCCTGGCACATCATCCCATAAGGTAAGGGTAATGAGCTCCCTTTGGAAGTGGCAGAGCAAAATGAGTGGGTTTTGGAGTCAAAGAGGTCTGAGTCCCAGGTCTAACTCCAAGTAACTAGGTGGTCCTCAGCAAGTCAACTAACCTACCTGATACTAGGTTTCCTTGAGTTATAAAAGGAGGGGCCCTAATTCCAAGCTGCTATTGTGAATTAAATGAGATTAAGTTATATTCAATAAATTGCAGCTATAAGCCTAAGGAAGAGGAACTGGAGGCTCAGAGGTTTACTGACACACCCAAGGTGACAAAGCTGGAAAGTATAGGAAGAAAACAATAAACATTAGCATTTTCAAGTCTGGGTTGGGGTTCTGGCTGGCTCCAGACTATGAAAATGCCACCAGTCAAGGTGCCACTGGATTGCTGGGACTTGTCTCAAGTTCATATCTAAGAGAAAACTTGAGAGTCCTCCAAGTGAAAGATGTGTTTGCATATACAGAGGAAGACCTGCTACAGTGTGGGAGAGGAGAATTCGGGCAGAGGACAGAGGACCAAGGACATTTTTTACTTCAACACTCTGTTTCTACCACCTTTAATTCATTCTGCTCTGTGAGCAATGCAGAACCAAACACCAAAGTCAAAGGAGTCATTTCAGCAGACTTGCCTGCTTGGTACTCAGTTTCCTCATCTGTAAAATGGGGATAATCCCCATCTCAGAAGTTTATGTTGTGGCACACTGTCCATACTACAGTTCCTTTCCGAGAGGAAGGGACAGAACCACATGGGCCTCCCCTGGACAGGCCCTAGCCTTGTCAGTGCAAAGAGCATGCTGTGAATCAGACAAGTTTAAATTATGGTTATGACTCACAGGTTCACTTTTTCTTTTTTTTAAGATTTTATTGTTTTTTGACAGAGACAGAGAGAGACAGAGACAGAGAAGAGGGAGGGCCCAGAGCAGTCTCCATAGTTGTAAGTCATCAGTTTTTGACATGGTTTCATTCCATATAGGTGGGTGGGGGCCACGCAGGGTGGGAACTGGGCTGGGGGCCTCCCGCATGTGAGGCACAGCTTCTCAAGCCAGGGTGAGCCAGGGGCCAAGAACTGAACTGGGGAGTCTCCCGCATGGGAAGTACACCCCAGTTCAGCATATGGGTCCACACGGGCCAGGGCCGGGATTCAATCCTTGGTACCTGGAGCTGCAAGACCATCCCGGCTTCCCTCCCAGGTTCACTTTTAATGGTGGTTGCCTATACCTGTAAAATGTGAATAATGACCCCTTCTTCTCAGGGTTGTCTGAGGGTGAGAAAATTTTCTTGGTGTATGGCCTATAATACAACAGGGACTCAGAATTTTAGTTATATTCAAGATTATCATGAATAGGCAACTCTCTGTTCACCTCTTTCCTTCAAAGCACTTATCACAATTTGTAATTATTGGCTGTTTACTTATTTCTTTGTTTGCTCCTATCAGAATGTAAGGTCTTGACAGCAGGGACTGGATTGGTCTTGCCCATCATTCAGAGAGTGTTCAATAAATGTTTGATTAATGAATGAAAGAATCTGGTCTTGCTTGACAATGGCCTGTAGGGGGTGCTCTTGCCACAGAATTGCCACAGAATTGATGGCAGTGAAGAACAGGGTCTTGAGGTCATTGAAAACTAGTCAGACTGCTAAAGGTCAGGAAATATAAGTATTCCTAGGAGACTACTAAGGAAATCTCCTATGCTCCTACCAAAATCTTCAGCCCAGGATGTTCCCACGGCTGGGGACAAGCTGATAGGAGAAAAATCTTACAGAGGAGGCACTTTTTTTCCGCTGATTGATATTCTGTCAACTGAAAAAAACGCTGCTAGAATTCCCTTTTAGCCAAGGAGTACCTGGCTTTGCTCTGATTCAGAAGCCCCGAACTCCTGCTGCAGACCCTTGACTTCAAAGGATGATTACTCACTGGTTCTTGTGTTTGAAGCCGCTGACGTGAGCTTGGTACTGTTCTATGGAGTTCAGCACTATCTTACACGTCTTGCATGGGTAGCCCTTCCCAGCTGAAACACACATAAAAGTCAAGATGCTTAGTTTTCCAATGAGAAGGGACCTGGGACTGTTACTTTTGACAGTGCATGCAAATGCCATTCTGTGAGGTCAGGTGGTTGGCCCTAATGAGAATCCCAGAGGCCTCAGGGTTCAGGGGGCATATGCTGTGTGCCAATGGGTTCCCTATAGTTGGCAACCTCCTCATTCCCCTCTGTGACCCCAGCCCCAGCATCAAGCCTGGTCCAGAGTAGCTTCTGTTGAGTAAATAAAAGATTGAAAGAACAAAGAGGTGACATTTTGTGTAACTGTCTTTTCCACCCTGACTGGTAAGTGGCCTCATTAAGGATGCCCTTTGCTGAGAGACCTCTGGGAAGGTGCCACTCTCCTCGGGCTTATAATAACAGTAATTAATGGGAATGCCCGTTATGAAAAATCAGTCAGTTCTTCTACCTTGGGGCTCAGACGCTCTGTCTCACTACCAGGGCTGCTCCAGTGACAAACTGGCCTTCCTCCACATGGTCTAGCAGAGAGACTGTCAGATGCCAAGATATGCGGCTGGATTCTAGGCTCTGCCTTCATATGACCTTGGCTAAATCCCTTCTCCTTTTTGATCCTCAGCTTTTCTCAACTATAAACCAATTATACCACAACTCACAACCATAATACTTATAATAAAGAGCAGCTATTATTTACCAAGTGTTGATATAGGCCACTTTAACACGACTTCAAGAGTTCTGGTTTTTACACCTTTTGAATCATCTGTCGCCCTGATGTCTCACAGTTTTGCAGTGAGATCACCTAGGCTCAAATCCCAGCTCTATCATTTCTTACCTGTAGGACCACAGACCAGTTACTTAACCTCTCTGAAATTTGGTTTCCTCATTTATAAAAGTGGGGTTTCTCTGAGACTCAGGCTCCTTACCTATAAAATGAGGTTAATATTAGTATTAACCTCATAAGGTTATTGTAATGATTCAAATAAAAGCATTGGTATAATAAGTGTTTAACAAAAGTGAGCTTTTATCACAACTATTATTTCACACTTATGGGTTCCATGAGTCATGCTGGCAAAGAGGCAGAGAGTATCTTTTAATCAGCCTCTCATGGCAGCTACAGCTACTGAGAACACCAACAATCTTCTCTACTCCAATAAGCCACCCAATGTTCCCAGCTACATTTATTTCCCTTGTATCTTCAGGTATTTCCTGGAAGACACATCCCAAGGGGAAAATTACTGCAATCAGAATTCAGGCCCTTTTTACACACTTAAGGCCAGAATTCATGGTTCAATATTAACAGGGAAGACATGCATAATAGACTAGCAGAACCACCATCTCTCCAAGGTCAGGAGTGGGACGTGGGGCTGGTGTGGGGGGTGATAACCACCAATGGTTAAGAGTCACTAATACTCAGATTACAATAGCCCACTCCTATTCTCTATTAAGCACCAGGCATCAGGCCAGGTTTTTGGATATTTATGCCCCTGGATTCTTACAACAACTCTGCAAGTTAGGTGATTATCTCCATTTTTCAGAGCAGGAAATAGATCCAGAGAAGTTAAGTGGTTGACCTGGGTCAGAGCTGAGATTGGCCATCTGGGCCTTGTTCCATACTCTGTACCACACGTCTCTGAATTCTCCTTTCCCCTGTGAGGCACAAGATCTCAGCACACTATTTGCTGATCTGTAAGACAGATTCAAATTGTTATTTGGGGCAACTGCAGAATTCGTTGGTGCTTCTAAAAAACTGAGATTTGTCTGTACCCACACAGAAATTTTCACCTTTTTTTTTTGTTTTACATATTTGATATTTTGTTTACCTATGTGATTTTATGAACTGTAAGTCACTAGAACTGATTTTTAAACATCTGGCTTATTTGGAAAAGCACCTACATCACTTCTACTACCAATGCTTTTGAAAGACCTGTATACACTTGCTTCTCCTTGCCTTTCTTTTTTTTTTCTTAAAAGATTTTATTGTTTTTTGGGGAAGCCGGGATGGTTCAGTGGGTTAAGCACTCACTTTGCAGTGCCGGGGACCGGGGATCAAATCCCGGCCCCGGCCCATGCGGAACCATGTGCTGAACTGGGAGCTCCCCCAGTTCAGTTCTCTCTCTGTCTCTGTATCTCTCTGTCTGTCAAAAAAAGGAAAAAAAAAAAAGAAGATTTTATTGTTTTTGACAGAGACAGAGAGAGACAGAGAGAAGGGGGAGGGCGCAGAGCAGTTTCCACAGTTGTACATCATCAGTTTTCGACAGGGCTTTGCTCCATACAGGTGGGCGGGGGACCGCTCAGGGCAGGAACTGGGCAGTGCCCGTCCCCCAAGAGTCACACCCCATGAGCTGGGGGCTGAACTGGGGGCCTCCCACATGAGAAGCTCGTCCCGGTGAGAACTGTAGTGGGCCCTCCCATGCATAGGAAGCACACCCCAGTTCAGCATATGGATCCACATGGGCCAGGACCGGGATTCAATCCTCGGTCACCAGGGCTACACAGCGAGCACTTAACCCGCTGAGACATCCTGGTTTCCCCTACACATTTGTTTTTTGTCCTCTAGTGGCTCCTTCTCAGTCTCTTGCTAACTCCTGTTTGATCTCCACCATTAAATGCTGGCATTCCAAATTTCCAGAGAGTTCAATCTTAAGCCCTCAGCTTTTTTCTCTCTAAACTCCTTAAAGAATCTTATTCATTCACCTGACTATAATTACCATATATTAGGTTAAAAGATATGAAACTACCAATATTTAATGGCAGTCTAACTCAGACCTCTTGCTTGAGGTCTTGACCTACATATCCAACTGGCTCTTTAAAATCTCTACTTGGATATCTCAGGGGTATCCTAAACTCAAGTTGATGAAACCTGGTTATCCACCTAATGGCTTAAAACTAAATCTGGGCATCATTATGACTATTCCCTTTCTTTTACCCCCCACATTTGACAGCCAAATTCTGACAATTCTACTTCCTACATACACCTTAAATTAATTTGCTTCTACCTCCTCCACCGTTTCCTCAATCCAAGCTCCTACATTCTCCAGTATGAATTACTACCATAGCCTCATTGCTGTTCTTTTCCCATTATAAGGGGTGGTCAGGAAATTCATGAAATGGGGCTTAATCGGAGAGGTGAAAATACTAGTGCACACAGTTTGATTGTGTGACTTATTATTAGTACATATGCCAAATCTCAGCTTACTTGGGTCCGTGTTCTTTCAGATAACTGTCGAAGCGTGTCAAATGTGAAGAAATCCCCAAGCATGGATAAAATTAAATTTTGCACCATCATTAAGTTCTTCACAAAACAAGGGAAAACACCTCAAACCATTTCGGAAGAGATGTTAGTGATTTACAGGGACTGTGGCCCTGGGAAATCCACTGTTACAAGTGGCATAGCCTTTTCAAGCGAGGCAGAAAGTCAATTAAAGACAACCTCCATCCGGGATGCCCTGTTGAGTCCGCTTCCTCAGAAACTGTCAAAAAAGTGGAAAAATTTGTGGTGGTAGATGCCAGATTGAATAAAAAGCAGCTTGCAGCATACAACCAATTCAAATATTCTCCATCAGCATCTACAAATGTCAAAAGTCAGTGCAAGATGGGTACCGAGAATGCTCATACTGCTTCAAAAACAGCACTGGGGAAGCAGGGACAGCTCAGCAGGTTAAGCGCTTGCTTTGCAGCCCTGGGGACTGAGGGTCAAATTCCGGCCCCAAACCATGAGGACCCTTGTGCTAAAATGGGGTGTGCTTCCCATGTGGGAGACCCCCAGTTTGGTTCTCGCCCTTCATGCCCCAGGCTTGGGGGGGGGCGCTCCTATGTGGGAGGCCCCCAGCCCAGTTCCCACCCTGTGCAGCCCCCACCCACCTGTGTGGAACGAAACCATGTTGAAAACTGATGATGTACAACTATGGAGACTGCTCTGGGCCCTCCCTCTTCTCTCTGTGTCTGTCAAAAACAATAAAATAAATCTTTAAAAAAAAGCAAAACAAACCCCCCCACCCCAAAAACAACAGCGCATTGAGTGTTTACAACAGTTTTTGGACCTCTGCAGAGATAACAAAGATAAAGTTTTAAACTGAATTGTCACTGCAGATGAAACTTGGGTTCATCATTATGAGCATGAGTCAGAGCTAGAGTCCATGCAGTGGCATGAAAAGGGCAAGCTGCCCACTAAGAGTTCAAGGTGTTGCAACTGGCTGGAAAAATGACTACTGTTTCTTGGGATAGAGAGTATCCTGTTGATTGATTACAAGGGCAAGGGTGTCATAATAACTGGAGGGTACTATTCAAGTCTGGTGAAACAGTTAAAAGAATCTGTGAAAGAGAAAAAAAGATGAAAATGGACCAAAGGAGTGCAACTTTTGCATGACAATGTGCCTGTGCACAAGAGCAATGTTGCGTTGGCTACTCTTCACGACTATGGCTTCCAAATATTAAACCACCCTCCCTACAGTTCAAACTTGTTTCAGTCTGATTATTGGTTTGTTCCCAAATATAAAATAACAGCTTCAAGAAAAAAAATTTACAGGTTAAAGCTGCAATTTCAACGTATTTTGAGGACAAAAACAACATTTTTTTTGAGGGTTTAAATAAACTTATTAAAAGATCTGAAAAGTGTATTAGGGTTAAGAATGAATGAATATATATATATATATATATATATATATATATATATATTTTTTTTTTTTAAATATTTATTTTATTGTTTTTGACAGAGACAGACAGAGACAGAGAGAAGTGGGAGAGCCCAGAGCAGTCTCCATAGTTGTACGTCATCAGTTTTCAACATGGTTTTGTTCCACACAGGTGAGCAGGGACTACGCAGGGTAGGAACTGGGCTGGGGGCCTCCCTCATGGGAGGCATGCCCCCTTGAGCCAGGGGCCGAACCAGGTGCGAGAACTAAACTGGGGGCCTCCTGCATGGGAAGCACACCCCAGTTCAGCATATGGGTCCACATGGGCTGGGGCTGGGATTTGATCCTCGGTCCCCAGGGCTGCAAAGCGAGTGCTTAACCTGCTGAGCTATCCTGGCTTCCCCAAGAATGAATATATTGAAAAGGAAAAATAATAGTTTTTCCTACCCTCTTCTCCTTCATTCTGTGAATTTCTTGACCCCCCGCCCCGTACCTTTCCTCCCTATTTCAAACCATTCTTTACTTTGCAACCAGAATGATCTAATAATGCTTAAACTGCTTCCCAGTGCTCTTAGGATAAAGGCCCATATCCTTAATGTGACTTACAATGCCATGAATGGACACTGGCTCATATCCCCAGCATCATTTTGCCCCACATTATCCCCCCTGCCCTCTCGGACTCCTTCCTTGATGACTGCTTCCCCATATTAAGTTATCTCTGTAGTATTCCATTTGTTTCTTATTCTAAAGTTTGTCATATTTGCTCAGTGTCTGTCTTCTCTGTATACTCTAAGCTCCATGAAAACTTG
This sequence comes from Craseonycteris thonglongyai, assembly GCA_004027555.1. Lineage (NCBI taxonomy): Eukaryota > Metazoa > Chordata > Mammalia > Chiroptera > Craseonycteridae > Craseonycteris > Craseonycteris thonglongyai. The sequence continues at coordinate 4,244 of PVKE010008154.1, read as the reverse complement.
GGCTGTACCTGTCATGTCTAGCACCACATACACAATGCCTGGCATGTTAGAAGAGATCAACAAACGTTTCTTGACTGTATCAGTTTTATAAGACCTGAAAACCTGTTCTATGCATAGGGGTTGAAGAAAGTGGGGGATCAGCATAGGGCAGAGAAAGCAAATTGGTTCTGTGTAGGAGGCAAGGCTCGAAGTAGGGAGAGAAAAGTGATAGGGTGAAGTACAGGACTTCAGTAACCCGGAGGGGATGCTGAGTGCTCTGGATGTTGGAAGGATGTGGCTGCCTGAAAGAGATACAGGTTTTGTTTGGCATTCTTGGGTAAATAAGAGAAACGTGAGCCTGGAGTATAAGACAAACTCTAAGTCTTGTTTGATCTGCTTGGTAGATGCTGCATTTACCCCTGTGGGAGAGATCTCACATTTGACCCATAGTTGTCATGATACCTGCCAGGAGCACCATGGAAACTATTCTCTAGAGCCAACAAAGAACTTGACCTGAGTTTCAGTGTTGGCTCTGCTGTTGCCTAATGTGGTACCCAGGACAAATCACTTTATCCTTCTGATCCTAACGTCTTCATTTGTACAATGGGGGTAATCAAACTTGAACAGCAGGGTTTGAGAGAATTAAATGGGTTGTGAGAATTAAATGAGGTGATTACACGTGAGTACACCTCACCTAAGTCCTGGACTGCAGCAACCATGGGGAAGTGCAGCATGACTGAGGAACAAACAGAGGAATGAACAAACAAGCCTCTACTGAAGCAGGGATGAGTCAAGCTGCTAACAAACCTCAATCCTTTGCTAAAACATAATCCCTGTCAGCTGATGTCACTGCCTGCATACCATAGGTCAACACCCCACCTCTGTAAGAAGGGGTTACAGTGGGCTCAGTGCCTTTGCTGATGTCCTGCACTCGAAAAGCCACCTGCTAGGTATACTCAGAGCTTAGGTAGGAACAGGGATGTGAGTTTTGGAGTCAAACAGGGCTACATAGAGATCCATATGATGTCACTACTTATGAACATCAGGTCATATCAGCTGTATGTACTGGAGCAAGTCACTTTGAGTCTCATCTTCTTTATTTGTGAAGTGGAAAAATCATGCCTACTTATAGGACTGCTATAAGTATATATTATAGTATTTATTTATTTATTGATTGATTGATTGATTGTTTTTGACAGAGAGAGAGAGAGAAAGAGAGAGAGAGAGAGAAAACTGAACCGGGGGAACTCCCCAGTTCAGCACATGGGTCAGCATGGGCCGGCGCCGGGATTCGATCCTTGGTCCCTGGCGCTGCAAAGTGAGCGCTTAACCCACTGAGCCATCCTGGATTCCCCAATATATTATACTATTATAAGTATTATAATGTATATATTGATATCAAAGGGGCATGTGACATCCATGCTCCTTTGCCTGGGTTTTCTTTCTCTTTTTGTAAAAAGATTTATTGTTTGAGAGAAGGTGAGCCTGAGAGTTATATATATATACAGAGAGAGTGTGAGAGAGAGAGAGAGAGAAGGGGGGAGGGCCCAGAGCAGTCTCCATAGTCGTATATCATTAGTTGTGACATGGTTTCATTCCACACAGGTGGATTGGGCCCATGTGGGGAGGAACCAAACTGGGGGCCTTCTGCATGGTTGGTGAGAACCTTTGATGCTGAGCCATCCCAGCAGTTACCAGTTGCACCACAGTTCAGCACATGGGGTTGCACGGGCCAGGGTTGGAGATCAAACCCCGGACCTCACAATTATGAGGCAAGTGCTCAACCACTGAGCTATCCTGGCATCTCCTGCTTAGGTTTTCATTTAAGATTTTGGCTGATCTTTAAAGTAGTCAGATGCCTTAAGCAAGAAAAAAAGATCAAGGTTACAGTTCTAGGAATACAACATAATTTAGCCTTAGACAAATGGAGGAGGGTGGATAGAGAAGGGAGGCTTTGGTTTGAAATAAAAGAACAGAATGCATACAAGTTAAGATAAGCAGCCCAAAACGTATCAGTGCCCGAGTCCTGCCAGTGGACAAGAGATAATGATGAATGACCAGGGTGGGGCTGAGTAAAAAAGAGGCAGCTGCAACAGAGCACTGGGTCATGCCAGCTGGGTGCTATGTTGTTCCTATCAGTCACAGGTCAAAATAGGAGGATGTCATGAAGCAGGGTTCTGAGGAGCTTCGTTCTGAGGTTTCCAGATTCCTCAACATATGGGACTGATCCTGTTAAAGGGGAAGGCACTGCCCACATGTGGGTAAAATATCAGCCATTCCTTTCCAATTTTGAAGAGGTTTGTAAAGCAGAGTTCTTCAATTGTATTGAAGGAGCAACTCTTGGCACCCTGCTCAAGAGCTCTCCTACTTGCTTCATAGCCACCACTTTGTACCCTTGTCATCTTTGTCAGTATTACCCAAGGATGACCTATGTTGTATGGCTGCTAGGGGTTTGAAGTATTGTTGGAGAGACGTGATCCCTCCCCTTGCCTATCTGTGGTCTGGAATATCTACGGCATCTGGGTGTTCTCTCCATGATTGCAGGAAGAACACAGAGGACTCTGAGCAGCAGCTTCCCTGAGACCAAGTTGTTTGTACCTGAATGCCATGGGGGCCTCAAGTGTTAACTGTGGTGCTGTACCTCTATGACCTGGTGAGGAAGCCCTGAGGACCAATACTAATGCTACATAGCTATGCTGCATGAGACAGGAATTATTTCAGTCTTTTTTTTTTTTTAGGGGCCTCCTGCATGGGAAGCACACCCCAGTTCAGCATATGGGTCTCCACGGGCCAGGGCTGGGATTCGATCCTCGGTTGCTGGGGCTGCAAAGTGAGTGCTTAACCTGCTGAGTCATCCCGGCTTCCCCAACTATTTCAGTCGTGGTCACGACTGGCTGAATGAAAGAGAAAATAATAATCTCTTCTCTCTTGCCCTCACTTAATACTGGGTGAGTGCTTACTGTGATGGGAAGGGCTCCTCACTGTCTTTAAATGTTCACTCCCTATGATGCTCATGGGCATTGAGTCAGGGGAGTAGCTAATATTCTGAGTCAGAATGATCTCCCTCACCATGCTTTTCCAGGGTCATAGGCCTGAGCTGCTGTGGAGGAGGGGCTGTGAGGACACTCTAATTATCTGGCAGAGGCTGTTGAGGCTTTCACACAAGGAAAGTGGATGACAGGAAGTTAAAACCAGAGTTTGCAAATTGGTGGCCTCTGGCCCAAATCTGGCTTGCAGACAGGTCTGATTCACACAGGGTTAACATTTTAAAAACTTAGTTGTAGGGGATGCCAGATAGCTCAGCAGGTTGAGTGCTTGCCTTGTAACTGTGAGGTCTGAGAATCAAATCCTGGCCCCAGCTCATGCAAACCCATATGCTGAACTATGGCACAACTGGTAAATGCCAAGCCCCATGGCTAAAGTTCTTGCCTCCCATGTGGGAGAACCCCAGTATGGTCCCTGCCCGGCACAGCCCCATGTCCACCTCTATGTGGAATGAAATTATGTCATAGCTAATGATGTATAACTGTGGAGGCTGCTCTGGACCCTCCCCACTTCTCTCTCACTTTCTGTCAAACAATTAAAATAAATCTTTAAAAAAAATTTAGTTGCACAAGAAAGGCAAGAGAATGCTTATTGAATTCTGGCTTCTAGATTCTTTTTTTTTAAGATTTATTTTATTGTTTTTTGACAGAGAGACAGAGAAGGGGGAGGGCCAAGAGCAGTCTCCATAACTGTATGTCATCAGTTTTTGACATAGTTTCATTTCACACAGGTGGGCATGGGGCTGGGGGGAACCAGGCTGGGGCCTCCCACATGGGAAGCACACTCCAGCTCAGCATATGTATCTGCACAGGACGGGGCCAGGACTTGATCCTCAGATGCCGGGGCTGCAAGGCGAGAGCACTCAACCTGCTGAGTCATCCTGGCATCCCCGCCCTTTTTTTTTTTTTAAGATTTACTTTATTGTTTTTTTTGAGAGAAGGTGGGAGGGCCCAGAGCAGTCTCCATATTTGTACATCATTAGTTGTGACATAGTTTCATTCCATACAGGTGGATGTGGGGTTGCACAGGGTGGGAACTGAACTGGAGGACTCCTGCATGTGGGGTGAGAACCTTCCTGCCATCCTGGCAGTTATCAGTTGTGCCACAGTTCAGCATATATGTTTGTACAGTCCGGGGCCTGGATTCGATCTTTGGACTTCACAGTTGCAAGGCAAGCGCTCAACCTGCTGAGCTATCCTGACATATCCTAGATTATTTTT
>PVKE010008153.1:0-48481 GCA_004027555.1 Craseonycteris thonglongyai | reverse complement strand
CAGTGCATAGTTATTTCTATTTTACTTTTTGACAGATAGAGAGAGAGACAGAGACAGAGACAGTTAGAGAACCAAACTGTGGGAACTCCCCAGTTCAGCATGTGGGTCCTGCCTGGGCCGGAGCCGGGATTCGATCCTCGGTCCTCATGGCCTCAAAGCGAGCGCTCAACCCGCTGAGCCGTCCCGGCTTTCCCCAAGTCATTGTTCTTGTATTTGCAGCTGGAAGAAAAATTTACTGCTACATCTACTCAAAATCTTGGCCCATGTAATCAAATCACTGTAGGGGAAGCTGGGATGGCTCAGTGGGTTAAGTGCTCGCTTTGCAGCCCTGGGGACTGAGGACTAAGTCTGGGCCTGGCCTATGGGGATCCATATGCTGAACTGGGGTGTGCTCCCCATGCTGGAGGCCCCCAGTTCGGTTCTCGCCTTCCTAGTTTGGTGCCTGGCTCCCATGTGGGAGGCCCCCAGCCCAGTTCCCACCTTGTGTGGCCCTCGCCCACCTGTGTATAACAAAAACATGTCAAAAACTGATGACATACAACTATGGTGACTGCTCTGGGTCCTCCCTCTTCTCTCCGTCTCTGTCTGTCTCTGTCTCTATCAAAAACAATAAAATAAATCTTAAAAAAAGATAAAATCACAGTACGTTAAAACTTGAAAGGGACTTGGAAATTAGCCGTTCAAAGTCGCCTTCACCTACCCATCATTTTTTTTTTTAACAGATGAGAAAACATGAACTCAGGACAGTGGAGGGATTTTTGTCTAGTTTGTTAGGAGATCCACAGTATCCTGACTCCCAAAGTGAGGCTCTTTCCGGTATGACATACTGCAGTCTGCCATTTCCATTTTTAATTTCTCAATTTTATTTTCTTAAAACACACAAGGGAAAAAATGCAAAGTGAAATTTAATGCTTACAAGTAGAATTACCTAGAGGAACGGTTGTATGTTTTATAAATGAGGCAACAGAGCCTGTGGTACAAGAGAGAAAAGTGATATTTTCTCCTACAGTCACAAAGCAAACATTAAACACTGGTCTCTGGAGGCAAGTGCAGGAAAACGACACCACTTGCCCTGAATAACTCTCAAACCCAGACTTACTTCCAGAAGTCAACGTCTATCTGCCTCTGCTAATTGGTCCTCTGAGTATGCCCTGGGACATTTCAATTCTGGTGTTTCCAAGGGTATTTCCATGTTCAAATTGAAGTGTAAGAATTCAGTTATTTTGTGGTAGTTGACATTTTTAAAAAATGGCATGTCTTTTTTGTAACTTAAAACTAAATTTATTTTAGATTAGGCTTAGTCACGAAGAGCTGGAATTTTGTTTTATTCTGTAAAGGTTCTCATCTTTGAGCAAAGGCCAAACAATGAAAATTCTAATTGAAAAAGATTATTTCATCAAGTCATGGTGACTTAAAACCGTACTGGCTATCAATATCCTATATGTTCAACAAAAGTTAGGGACATAGCTTTTATCTGTACAGTTGTTTAACTTTATTTTTCTATAAGCATAGTGCATATTCCTTATAGGACTCCCCAGACGAGGGAGGCTCATTTCTCCGAATCTTTCTCTACAGGAAGAGTGACTCTAAATCTGGGCTCACAGACAATGTTGGAAAGTCTAAGCGACTTGGGGAAAACTTCCTGATATGATTAAAAACTTTGAAAACTGTAAATGACCTATGAAGAGATGAAAGGAATTGAAATTACTCAGACTCAGTGACAAGTTCAGAGAATACTGACTCTCCATTCGGTATTAGTTTCCAGGCCTCCTGTCCAAATTCTGCTGTACTTATTCCTATGTTAAATTACACTGCATGGCAGACCTGGATATTTTCCTACCTGATATCCATTCCAATTTCTTCCTCAAAAACAGGATCACAGTTTTGTTTAGGAGTGACAGTGTGCACAGCAAAATGACTCTTCCGGATTCAGATGTGACAAGAGGTGGCCACAGACAGTCATCTGACCAGTGAGACATAAGCTAAGAGTTTCTGGGATACTCTTTTCCCCCCGTCCTTCTCCACCCCTAACTCTACTCCTTCTCCACCCCTAACTCTACACCTTTTCTGACACATGCACAGAAAGCTTGGAAATCCAACAGCCACCTGGAAATACAGGAAACAAGCATGAGGGAGACATACCAGGTAGCCAGCTATCTTCCTGAAATTCTGTTTCAGGAGGAAAGTTTCTCAGACCTCTCTATCGCAATATATCCAGAAGGGAACTCAGGACCTTTCCATTTCTTTAGAACTTCCTGTTTTGGTAAATGGCATCACCACCCATGTTGTTGCTATTGTCAAAAACTTGGACGTTATCCTTGACCCAGTCTCCTCATTCCCAAGTCCCCACAGTTCTACCAGCCAACTGTTTCCTAACAGGCTCCTTGCATTCACTTTTTTTCTTATCATGGTAAAGTACACATAACAAAATTTACCATTTTAATGTGTAATTTTGGTGACATTTACTATATTTACAATGTTGTGTGAACATTACCACTACCTTGTTCTAAAATGTTTTCTTCACCCCAAAAGAAACATCCATGCCCATTAAACAGTATTTTCTATTCTTCCCTACCCCTGCCTCCTGGCAACCACTATTTGCTTTGTGTCCATGAATTTGTCTCTTCTGAATATTTCGTATAAATGAAATAGTATAAGTTGTGGCTTTTTGTGTCTGGTTTCTTTCACTCAGCATAATGTTTCCAAGGTTCACCCATGGTGTAGCATGTTCATATATCAGTACTGCATTTTCTTTTAATTTTTTTATTGCTGAATAATATTCTATTGTGTGAATATACCACATTTTGTTTATCCACTTGTCAGTTGCGAGATATTTCAGTTGTTTCTACCTTTTGGTTATTGTGAATAGTCAACCTTTATATGCAATTTTTGTTTGAACATCTGCTTCAATTTTGGGGGGATACCTATGAGTGGAATTTCTGGGTTATATGTTAATCTACATTTAATGTACTGAGAAATTGCCAAAAATTTTCACCAGTGGCTGTACAATTTCATGTTCCACTTAAAATTGGAGGGCTCCTATTTCTCTACATCCTTATCACATTTATTTTCTGTTCCGTTTTAATTATAGCCATTCTAATGAGTGTGACATGCTATCTCACTGTAGCTTTGATTTATATTTCTCTAGTGACTAATAACAGTGAACACATTTCCAAGAACTTTTGCCCAAAGTTTGACTTATTTGGATTGTTGTTGCTGAGCTGTAAGAGGTTTTTAATATATTCTGGATTAGACTCTAATCAGATATATGATTAGCAAATATTTTCTCCACTTTGTGGGTTGTCTTTTTACTCTTTCGGTAGTGTCCTTTGATTCACAAAGCTTTTTCATTTTGATGAAGTCCAATTTGTCTCTTTTGTTGCATTTACTTTTGGTGTCTGGCATTCACCTTTCATTCATTCACAGAGCAGAATAATTTAAATACTCAAATCGGATTAGCACTCCCACGCTTACCACCTTCAATAATTTCCCATTGCTCGTAGAATAAAGTCCCAAATCCTCTTGATGGACTACAAGGCTCTGCATGATTTGGTCCTCGTCTTCCTGGTTAGTCTCATTTTCCCTCACTTTCTTTGTCCTTGGCCTCTCAAGTATGCCAGGCTGTCTTTGAACCCAGGACCTTCTTATATGCTATTGCTCGAGGCTGGAAGGGGCATCCTCACCTCTTCTATATTTAGGCAGTTCCAATTCATGCTTTAAGTGTCCCCTCCTCAGGACCTTCCTTAGCCCTTAGCCCCTAACTTGTTTCAGCTTGTGAGAGGTGGAGTTTTGTGAGCTGGATATTAAATAGTTTCATTAGCGATTAAATTATATTAACAGTTAAACACATTATATTTAAAAACATAATAAACACTTGAAACTCATGACATCCAAACTATTTTATTACATTGTCTTATTATCCATGCTCTTGAGGCCATTTACATATATTGGAAATATGGTTTGCAACTGTGCATCTCGTCCCAACTCCTGATTTGCTGACAGGGACAGCTTGAAATTAGTCATGATGGGAGTTTTAAGCAAAGGTTACAAATCACGAATTTTTTGTTTTGCTTTTTTTTGGAGAACAGTTGTTAATATTTACCAGCATACCACCCATTACATGCTGACACGGCATCCTAAGCTTTCCTTTTTGGTAATTTCTACTGCAGTATTTTCATTTTTTATTTGAAATAATATGTTGAATGTCTGGGTTTCTCACAAGACTGTGAACTCAAGAGGGAGGCATCAGGATACGTGTTCTCCTTATTGCTCTCTATTCTCAGTACCTAGCACCATTCTTAGCACGTAAGTACCTTCTAATTTTGTTGCCAGATTGTCAAAAAGGCCCAAGTAGCAAAGGTCAACATTTTAAATATAGATGAATTGATGGCAGGGATTCTAGGAGAATTTTAAGGTTTCCATTTTACTGACTGGGCTATCTTAAGGATTTAAATATTGGTGATAATTTAATTATGTTCTAAAGTTTACCAGTCTTGAACATTTCTTTGATGACTTTTTTTACACTTTATTTATTTTGGCGTTCAATATTATTTTATATTAATTTCAGTTGTACAGCATAGTAGTTAGACATTTATATAATTTAAGAACTGATCCCCCTGACTAATCTAGTGCCCACCTGGCACAACATAGTTATTACCATATTATTGATTATATTCTCTATGCTTTACTTTATAATTCTATTTCTATTTTGTAATTACCTATTTGTACTTAATCCTTTCACCATTTTTTCATTCTGCTCCCTAAATCCCCTCCCATCTATCACCCCTATAACACTAGCACCTATCTGACAGCATACATAGTTATTACAATATTATTGACTATATATATATATATCTTATGTTATATTCTATATCCCTATGACTACTTTGTAACAACTGATTTGTACTTCTTAGTCCCTTTCCGCTTTTTACTCACCCCCAACACTCCTCCCTTGTGGCAACATCTTTTATTTATTTATTTTTTCCTGATTTTTAAAGATTTATTTTATTGTTTTTTGATAGAGAGAGACAGACAGAGAGAGAGAGAGAGAAGGGGGAGGGCCCAGAGCAGTCTCCATAGTTGACAGCATTAGTTTTCCATATAGTTTCACTCCACAGGTCGGTGCAGGGCTGCGCAGGGCAGGAACTGGGCAGGGAGCCTCCCACACAGGTCCCGGCAAGAACTGAACATATGCCCAGTTCAGCATATGGGTCCGCCTGGGCCGGGATTCGATCCTCAGGCTCCGGGGCTACAAAGCAAGCACTTAACCCGCTGAGCCATCCCAGCTTCCCTGGCAACCTCTTTTAATTAGAAGATAGCTAGTCACAGGTGATGTTCACCATGGCTCTCACATAGGCACAGCCTGTGTATTGGTTTCCTAACTGGTCTGCAGCTGTCTAACTCTAACCGGTCTCCATCTTCACCCGTTGTTCTTCACTTGTATTTTCTCACCTGCCTTCTTCTAAGACATCAGTCATATTGAATTAATGGCCCACTCCAATATGACTTTATCTTAACTAATTGCATCTGCAATGACCCTATTTTCAAATAAGTTCAAATTCTGAGTCATTTTTTGAGGTACTGTTCAAGCCATAACTTCTTACAAGCATCTCCCGTCTCATACAGTACATGCCTAGTGCCTTATTACCAGATGGACCCAGCTGACTGCAGCTTGCCTATGAAGCTTCATGTGTCAAGTCTGTGGGGCTCTTTACTTCCTCTACCTCCATAACTTACCTTCACTATCAGAGGAGGGTGTCCCCAGAACCTCAATGTGACCCCAAGTCCAAAAACACTCATTATGTTTTCTTTTGTGTGAGGATTTAGCTAAACCCACCCACAGGCCATCAGCATCAGGGATTGGACTCTTGCATCAGGACACGAAGGGCATACTTTCCAGCCCTTGGCTGGGCTACCTGGGAAGAGGGAGCTGTTCTAGCCCTATACAGGCTTTGAAATGCTGACAATGATCATGACCCTCAGGACACTCTCAGTGACAGAGGAGCTGGGAGAGCTAGTCCCAGCTCTCCATAGAGGTCATTTCTCCACAGAAGCAGACTGTGTTTCTAACTCCTTTACATCTCTCTAGGAATATTACCATCTGTAAGCATTGGTCTAGATCTAGTGATTGTAGAGCTAGAAAGATCCGGTTAAGTTATCTGGACCACTCCTTTATTTTATAAAACCAGAAACCCAGAGAAGTGGACCAGTGCCCAGGGCCACTAAGTTAGAGAGTGGTCTCCCTTCTGGTTGGTTGTCCGGGCCAAGCTCTGCTAGCAGCCTTGCAGCCTAAGGTCCATGGTTGCAATGACCAGATCTTCTTCCCTCTCTTCAGACTTAAGGTTGAAAACCCCAGGGAGAGCTATAGGGAGAAGATGAGTGTGGACATGCTCTCTGAGGTCCAGGAAAAGACATGTCTATGATGATTTCCTAATGAGAAGAGAGCAACCTAAATATTCTTTTTTTTCCTTCTTCTGGGTAGTACAACCTAGTAGCAGAGCTACCATGGTGGCAATCTAGGAGAGCAAAACATACTGGAGTATTAATGAGAAGGTTTAACTGTGACTAGCAAAATAAAATCACTTTTGCAATAGTTCTGAAGGCATTGGATTTAGAGTTTTGTAATCTAATTCCATTTTATTTTGAGACTTAAGAATTACACACTGTGAAGTCGGAGCGGGAAAAGCGTTATACACTGTGCCAGGACTCTTATATCCCAGAGGCCAAGACAGTTCTCATTCTACATGCTTGTAAAAGCAATTGAGTTGAAAGTAATTATCATAATCATGTTCCCTGATTTTTAAAAAAGGTTTTGGAAATCTCCTGGTTAAACATGGTGGGTTAGTCCTTGCACAGCGTATCATTTTCAATTTTTACTTTTAACTTTTTTTTTTTTTAATTATTTTCAGTACTGGTAGGTTTTTGTAGACAGCATATCGATGGGTTGTTTGATTTAAAGATTCCTTTGATGGATAAAACAGAATGTGCCTTATATAACTGAAAGGCATGACTGTTACAAAGGAGAGCAGTCTGCCCCTGGGGCATGGTGGTAATGGCTTATTTCTGCGGCATAATGTTTAGGGGCCAGGAAAACATGAGTATCTGGGAGTAACTCAAACAGCTGGGGGCTGGAATCACCTCTAGGCTTCCTCACATACATGGCTGGTGCTGTGCTGGGCTGAATAGGAGTCCAAAAAGATAGGTCAAACTCTAATGCCCAGCACCTGTGAATATGACCGTGTTCAGAAAAAGGGTCTTTGTGGATGTGATCAAGTTAAGAATCTTGAGATGAGAGTGTCCTGGAGTTAAAATGGGCCCTCAAGCCAACAATTGGCATCCTTATTAGAGAAAGGAAGGGGAGTTGAGAAGAGGGGAAGCACACAGGACAGTGATGTGAAGATGGAGGCAGAGCTTGGAGTGATGTGTTTACAAGCCCAGGAACATCAAGGATTGTGAGCTGCCACCACAAATTAGGAGAGAGGAATGGACCAGATTCTCCCTCGGAGACCCAGAGGAGGCAACACCTATAGACACCTTGATTTCAGACTGCTGGCAGATTTTGGAACTGTAGGAGACTGAATTTCTAGGAATTTATTATGGCATCCACAGGAAATTAATATAGGTGTCTAGGCTGGGATGGATCAAAGGATGTAGCAGCTACATGTGGCCCCTTTATGTGGCTTCAGCTTCTCATAGTGTGGTGAGTAAGTCTGGAGGCTGAGCTTCCTGGGAGCAAGTGTCTCAGGAGCACAGCCATCAAGAACCCAAGGCAGAAGCTGCAGGCTCCTCCTTACCCAGCCTCAGAAGTCACCTGAAAATGACTTCTCTCAGTCACAAGCCCACCCAGATTCAAGGAGAACAGATAGAGACCCCATCTCTCACGTAGAGTTGTGTCAAAGAATTTGTGACCATGTTCTAAAACCTCAAGGAGTTGGCCATTTACAGCAGGAAATAGAGTGGTCAAGACCTATACTGTCTAATTCTGGCAGTCACATGTGGCTATTTACAAATTAATTTAAAATTAAATAAAATGAAAGCTTCAGTTCCTCAGTCACACTAGCTACAGGACTCACGTGCCAACCTCGAGAAGAGTGGCATAAATGAGACTGAACAAGTAGGCAAGGGTCAGATTGCACAAGGCCTTACTGACCATTTAAAGGAGCTTATATTTTATTCTAAGTGAAATAGAACTTGCCTAATATGTTGTCTTATATTTTGAATATTTATGAAAGGCCTAAAAAAAAAAACCCACCCAATTTTGTTATGGTTAGTTGAGATATTTGCTAGTAAAAGGTTCTGCTACAAGAGACAGAAATCCAAACATCACAAAGTCTTAACCAAATTAGAAATCCATTTCTCTCTCAGTTTACAGGAATCTAGGCTGCTATGGCGACACTACAATCATCAGGAACCCTGGCTCTGAGTTGAGGCTTCCACCTTACAAGATGTCTACTTTGGTCCAGCTCTTATATCTGCTTTTCAGCTAGTAGAAGAGAGAAAGGGGGAAATGGAGAGATATTACCCCTCATATTCAGGATGACCTCACCTCCAGATCCTTAACTTAACTAAACCTGTAAAACTTTCTCCAGAGAAGGTCATATCACAGTTACAGGGGTTAGGGCTTGGACATCCGCTCAAGTTAAGGACATGCCACAGAAAGTTACACATAAAACTTCCATTACATCGTATTGGCCAACACTTTGTCATACAGCCACACCTACTCTGCAAGCGTGGCTGGGAAATATAATCTTTATTCTGGGAAACATGTGCTCAGCTGAAAAGGAGAGTTGTGTTCCTATGGAAGAAGCTGAGATGAGATACAAAGGGCAGCAAATATCGATCTCTGGCATTATTGCATGCATGAAGTATTTCCCATTGTACTATGAGTTTCTGGAGGACAGGGTCCTGTCTTATATATCTGAAACCCCCAGCACCTGGCATATTATATAATACCTCACCACTGATTGTGTGCTGAATTGCATGCTTGCTTAATTTTCAGGTTATTTGTTAAATCCAATCCCCCCCCTCTCCCCCAAAGCCTTATGTCCTAGAAGCCACACCTTCTTTTCTTTTCCATTTGATGGAAGCATGCGGAAACGTTTCTGAAGTCGGGTGCGGCTCCTGGAGATAAACCAAAGTGTTAGATCCTCTGGAAATCCTCCCCATCGCCCCCTAGAATTTTTAATTCTCAGGCTTGTATATGCTAAGCCTCCAGCAATTTGTCACTTGCAGTTGAAGAAGTGTTCCCACCAATCCTGGCTCTAGCTATAGACTTGTGATCCCGGTTAAGTAGTGAATCTCTGTATTTGTTTTTCTCTCCACTGTTCAGGGTGACAGTTTGCCTTGTGAACTCAGGGTTCTGAGGGATCTAAGCAGAGTTGTTGCTGTTCAGTTTGTTCAGCCTTTTTCTTATTGAGATGACTTAGGAAAGGATGGTTTGGTAGGGGGAACATAAAAGAGGGAAAAAAGGTGAGGGACAGTGAGGAGAGGCAGGAAGCACACAGGACAAAGACACTCACGATCCAGGAGCTCCATCTTCCCCCGGCCACCTCACTTCTTTCACCTGCCCCTCCCCAATTGCAGCTGTCATTTCAGCCTCCAAAATGGCAGTTTTCAACTCTAATTGTGTGTCAGAATCCCCTGGGGAGCTTCTATAACTGCCTGCACCTAGGACTCCCCTAATTAGAAACACCCGAGGGGGCTCTAATATGCAATCCCTGTTGAGAACCACTCATTTACCAGTAGATTCTTGCAACTCAGAGCGTGGTCCACAGACTAGCACCACCTGGGAGCTTGTTAGACAGGCAGCATCTTAGGCCCCAGTCCAGACTTACCGAGGAATAAGATCTATGGATGATATCTATGCACATTCAAGTTTGAGAAGTACTGACAAGCTGCCCTTCCTATAGCTGGTGTGCCTGCTGTGATTCGCCAAGGACAGTATACTGAAAAAGGAGAGAATCAGATCATCCAACAGGCAGAGGGGGTTCACAAGAGTCCACAATGTTGTAATCGAATAAGTTGGAATTGAAGAGTTGAGGTCAGGTGGAGGCTGGGGTTGGAAGCAGGTCAAAGAGACTTGAGTAGAAAAGCAGATAAAGCATGAGGCCAAGAGCAATGACCATTGCAGGGTCAGCGAGGGAGGGGAAGAAGAGCAGAGGTTGACAGTGGAGGGTGAGGAGGAAGCCACGGTAAAGCTGGTGGACTTAGAAGAAAATGTCAGAGTGGGGAGAACTAGAGAGGAAATGCAACGGATGATCCCCAAACCTCACTCCCCCCCTGAGCCACATGGATGCAGGCCATGAACCCCGGGTTCCTATTTACCTCCATAAGCTCTGGCGAGCACCTTCCCTGTAAGATCTCATTGCCGGATATATTTGCTAAGTTTGCCTGTTTTGGGTTTTTTTAGTATCCACCTATGGTTGAAGTAAAAACTTGGAGGTGTTTATGGGATGACATATAATTCTGTATCTATTTTACATTGACGTTCCTGTAATGGCTTGAAATAGTGAAGAGTTAGAATGATGTGGTTTTGTTTCATTTCAATCTTTTTAAATATTTTAGGACTCTCACATTGACACTCTCATGAAAAATTCCATCTGGGTAGTCTGTGTTAGCAGCATACATCTTTGTTCAATAGAATTAACACATAGGTCTGCACTTCAGGCTTCACTACTATAATATCAGGTTGATTGCACTCTCAAAATTCATTTGTTTTTACTACATTTTACAAAATAGTTCCAAATAAGGCAGCAATTTGGTTGAAAATAATTTTAGGAGGGCTTAGTTATGGATATGCATCAACTCTTAGTCATTATTCAGAAAATATAGATGGCTAACAATGTGTAGACAGCATATAAGGCAGAGCATATAAAGTATTTCTGAACTTCTCACCACAGCATTTTAGCACCTGAAGGTATGTATGCTTATTGCAATATATGTTGTTTTCTAAATGCTTCCTTGGCCTACCTAATGTTTACAATTACATTGTTTTAAATTAGCTACATGGAACAGGTTAGTTTTGTTGCAATAATTTCATCCTTGATTTCATTTAGTCTTAATAGCTACTAATTACTCTTTATTCAGGATTATTATTAATCCAGTTTTATAGGCACTTGCATTAGTTGTTAGGAAGTCCACTTCTGTAGGACATAAGGAATCAATCATGGAAAGTGGGGAAGAAGGTCCACAGGGTGATGATGGTGAAGAGGCATCTCAGGATGAGAGCTGGCTACAACGGGGGTGGTAACTAGTCCAGATTGGCATGGGTCAGACAGTTTCAGAGATTTCCTCAGGATGATGAACATATAGAATACCTCGTACATCTGAATGTATCTTTTTTAGAGGCAAATTAGACCATTGGAGAATTAGGACCAAATGTCTATGGGAAAAACTTATGAACTCAAAGGAGAACAAAGGGTTGTACAGCTGTGGCTCAGATGGAGAAAGCACTGAATAGTCATAATCATGTAATGTTATAATCATGTAAAAGCTAACATGTGTTAACTATCAATCCACTCAACATGATACTGATATAATTTATTGAGGGGGATAGAAAGGATGAATACATGGGGAGGGGAGTGTGGGTTGTGTGAAAGAAACCAAATTCATCTCCCATGGTGGGAATCAATGGATAATGTATAAAACTGAAATATCAAGGGCAGCAATATAAGGATGTTATTTAGATGTGTGGAGGTAAAAACAAAAGAACCAGTTCAGAGCGTTGAAAATAGTTGTCTGCAAGGAAGGAAAATGGGGTAAGAGATGAAACTGCTTTTATACTTTTTTATTCCTTTTTTTTTCCCCAAAAAGCCTTGCTATCAGCTCTATAAACTTAAATAAAAACTATAAGACAAACAACTGGAAAGGAAAAAGACATGATCTGTAATCAAAGATGCTTGATATCTAATAGCTAGTGCAAATAACAAGAAACCTTATCAGGGTGGCTATTGTTTCTGTCTGCTCAGCGCTTCATACTCTGCTGAGTCTTCAGAAAACAGGCTTCCTAGCTACAGAGGTGGTCTAGTGACGCAGGGTGGGCCAATCACAGGCCCTCACAGCCATAGCCACAGTGATTGGTCTAAGGAGTGGGCACATGATCTAAACTAGGCCAATCAGGGTTCCTGGGACTTTTCAAATTCCTGTCAGGGGACAAGAATCTCTTGTTCCCCAAGGATATGGGCCTACTAGCTGCAGGCAGCTCTCTATTGCACCACCTGGATAAGTTTGTGTCAGCCAAGGAAGTTAATAAACCAAAAGCAATAGAAAAGAAATAGAAGACAGAGCGGATCCTAAAAATATTCAGGTAGTGAATCCAGTCTTTCCTGAGACCAGCTCCACCTTGTGCTCTGGTCAGTTACACAGGCCAATTAAATCCCTCAATTTGTTGAAGCAAAATTGAAATGGGTTTCTTTCGTAGTCATAAATACTAATACAGAGTAAAACAAACAAAAAAAAAGCATCAAACAAAACTTTAAAATAATTTTATTATGGAAAGTTTCAAACAAACAGAAATAAGAGAGAATGGCATGATCAAACCATTCTGATCACCCACCCTCACAATTATTAATTTTTTGACAATCTTGTTTTATCTGTCTATACCTCCTCCCTTTTTTCCTCAGAAATATTAAAAAAAAAAAAAATTCCAGACATATTATTTCAGTTAGAGCACTCTACCCATGCTCTGTGCTTTGATCCTACTGATTAGGAAAGTGTCAGACAAGTACCTGTTTTTTCCATATTTGAGCCATGTCAAATTGCTGTAGCTTACAATCCAAATGTTCTACAATAAAGGAAAGGCTGAGCGAATTATGGTATGACCGTTAATAGCCATAAAAACCACGTAGCAACACGGGAAAGTAATTGAAAATATATCAGCAGTGAGAAGAGAGACCAAAAAATGTACATATGATTATAAGAACATTCACAGAACCATAATGACTTTGTCAGGATGTTAGAATTATGAATACAAATGGTTTCTGTTTAAACTCCCTTTATTGTTCTATAAAAAACAACAGCAACAACAACAAAAGAGAAAAATAAAATTTCCTGGGTCACTAATCATAGTTTCTGTTCAGGTTCTTTTATGCCTTTTGTCCTCTGCATGATTCTGTCCAAGGTGTTCCCAGGAAGGAAGTTCAATGCTGCTCCTTGTAAAGCCCATACCCGAGGTCAGGTGAACACTCCTCCTGTGGTTTTTGCACACGTGTGTAAATTGACACACTGACCGCCTGTTTCTGAAACAAAGCTCAGGTTTTTTGTTGTGTGCATCATCATAGGAATACATTTTCAGTTGTAGGAATAAATTTGCAATGATCTGTTCTCTCTTGCCTGGGCTTGTTCAGAATCAGTTTCATGAAACTACCAGCCAGGAGTCCCAGTTTAGAAGTAGCTTTGCAGATACCAAAGGAAATAAAAAAATATATGGAATGGCTTATCTAGAAATTAAGTCTATGGGTCTTTAATAGGATGCCGTATACCTACCCACCCCATCAACACCACTACCAAAAAAAAAAAAAAAAGTCCAAATTCTTTCCTGAGATTATTGTGGATCTGCATGGTGTCCAGCTTGGCAAGTGCTAGAAGTAACCTTAGGTTAAGAGTGGATGTTTGTTTGTTTGTTCTTGTGTTGAAGATTCCAAAACGGCCTTACCCCCTTGAAATGGACTAATATAGGAGTGTGACATGCATCCTCCTTCCAGCTAGGGAGGCTGGTGGCTATTGTGGCTGTGGAAAGAATGAAAGGAGAGAACAGATCAGGATTTTCAGAGTCACGGTGAAAGTGTGGGGATGAGCGCTGCCAGATATTTCTCAGCTTAGTGGACCTAGAAAAGGTGGTGTTGTCTAGGACAGGGAAGCTCATCAGAAATCGCCCACCAACCACACCTGACCACATTGGTGGGTCAGGGTCTTTGGGTCCACAAGGCTCACCACTGAGGCAGGAGTCCTGGTGCAGAGAGAGACTGGACTTTCTAGGGTGTGAGGTAAAGAGCCCAGGGTCCCCGTTATGAACGAGATTACATAAAGTAATCAAGCAAACGAGAATATTTACCGAGATAATTAATCTCAGAGGAGAAACCAACCTGTTGGAAAATGAAGACAGGGAAATCCTGGAAGATTCTTTGACTCTGCCAATTTAACAAGTCATGTGTGTGTGTCTGTGTCCTGTGTATAGAACACACACTGCATTCCTTCTAGGCTGAAGTGCAATGAACTGTGCTGGTCACATATTGGGCAAGTGTCATAAACTGTGAGAGTCTTTGTGGGGAACTAGCATAACCAGAGAAAGGAAACATAAATAGCAGGGGTTTTGTTATTGGAACACATTTTATTTTACAATCCTGAAGAATTAACATCTAGTAGCAACAAATACAAAAATGTCATACCAATCTATTTAAAATTCATCTAATGAGAATTTTGGCTTTGAAAATGGTACGACACACACACACACAGTAGGAAACTTAGAGACCAGTCGAAAAAAATGTTAAAAAAAATCAAAACTCTCATCCATCATCATCAACAACAAAAACAGATGCATATACATAGGGTACATTCACTTTGTGTTCCCATAGAAGACTGTCCTTTCACAGAATATATACAAAATAGTCACATTCTGAAAAGTTTAAGAGAAATCTTCAGATTTAACTCTACAAATTTGAATATATATATATATATATATGTATATATATATATATATATTCACTTAAAATAACCAAAATGTTAAGAATAGCAGCAACACAGTCTTTAATAGAGTAACAGTAGTTCATTCACATACTATACAAGTATATATTTCGTAGCTCTTTCATTATTAATATTACCTAATATAATTTACAAACATCCCAGGTCCTGGCCTCATCACCAAATAACTTAAGAGTCCAGATGCAATAAATACTATGTGAACAATAATCATAAAACAGACTACAGAACATTCTCCAGTCTGGAGGGCATCGGTCCAAAAGGCTCTGGGGAAGGACAGGCCGGAACACATGTAGGAACGCTGCAGGATTCTAAGCATGTTTGGAGCAGCCAGCTCCCTGCAATGTTAGGAATTGAGTCCCAAGAAGTGTGTCCGTCAATGGGAACAGGAAGGCACTGCTACATCTTCATGGTTCCATGTTTCATTTGAACATGGCATTAAACTAGAGCTACCACTGGATTAACCACTGGAAAATTTCCCAGTAAACATGGGATAGAATCATTTCTCACCAGGATACAACACACTGGACCAAGAGGTTGACATTTATTTTTTAGCATTTATATTTACTCTGATGACCAAAGGCATACAACAAAGATTTCATCAGGACCTTGCCTATTTATTTAAGCCTGGATAAGAGAAAAAAATATTTCAACCTCTCTTCCCAATCTAAGCCTCAGGACCAATTTCCTAATCCTACTGGGCTTGGAAGAGTCCCCAGATGTGGTGACTGGAGTTTCTTCATACCTGGATTTGGTTACAGAAGTTGTCCCTGCAATTGTGGCTTTTGGAAGATTTTTCAGAAAACGTAAATGGTTAAGCCTCACAGTGGGGCTGGATTTGTGTTAGCCTTATAGTTAAGACTGCTCTCTGACATTTCAATAGTTTGTCCCCATTTTCAAACCACTTCATATACTATTTCAATTGATTCTCACAATAAATTTGTGAGGAAGCCAGGATAGGCAACCAAGTACTCACTTCAAAGACCAGGAATAGGCTCATAGAGACCAAAGTGACAGGTTGTCATGGTCACACACTAATGTACTAGTAAGGATATTCAAAACTCAGCTCTATCCCACATTTATTTATTTATTTATTTATTTATTTTAAGAACAGAGACTTGATAATAGTTGTTTTCTGAAGAATGAAGTAATTTGAAGGGGGATAGGGAAAAAGAAAGGAAGGAAAAATGAATTCAAGAGACGTGGTGCCACTTGGCAGTTAGTATCTTACTTGTAAACTTTAAAACAAGCAAAAGTCATTTCACAAACATTTAGAACACAGACATTTAAAAAAATACTTAAGTACTTCCATCTTCCAGTCCCACACTGGCCTTGATTACTACATCTTTCATTAATGAGGCTGATATTGAAACATAAGATCACCAAGTAATGTTTACACGAGTTCCATGGTTTCCCAAGAGATGTAAATACACTATAGCCTGTTCTCCGAACACTGCCCTTGTCCCATGTCACTTCCAGCAATACAAGTTACACTAAAATACGTGTATGCATATTTGACTCATTTGGTAGTGTTGTAAGGTATAGGTTTTACAAAACATCTTTAATGAAAATTCTTGTTATGTGCACAGAAAAATTAGCTTTTTCTCTCAGGATCTAAGCTGAGAAGAAGGCTGCAATGAACTTAGAGCTTTAAAAATTTTATTTTTATTTTTATTTTTTTTTATTGTTTTTGACAGAGAGAGAGAGAGAGAGAGAGACAGAGAGAGAGAGAGAGATACAAAGACAGAGAGAGAACTGAACTGGGGACACTCCCCAGTTCAGCACATGGGTCTGCACGGGCCGGGGCTGTGATTTGATCCTGGGTCCCCAGCGCTGCAAAGTTAGCGCTTAACCCACTAAGCCATCCCGGCTTCCCCTAAAAATTTTGAGTTCCACTTGGACAGCTTCTGGAGAAGAAAAAAATCTAAAGGACCATAATAAATAATTTAGAAATAGGTCATATTTCACATAACTTTTTTGAGAAAATTCCGTGACTCTTAGCTTGGTTGTTCCATAAAACAAAATTATGAAGGCTATCTGGAAAGTATTCAACCATGTAATATGAAAAATAGAAGCATGTATGGCTACATTTTTTTTCAGATAGCCCTGGTATGCTAATTCCATTGTAAAGAAGCTTACATATAATGATAATCTATGAACTGGAAGACTTAGATTCAATGTTCAGGAGTATAACACTTTGATTATTAATCAGCTCTCATTTTTCAATCAGTAAATGTGTTTTAAAGAAACAGTGGAGAAATGCCAGGATAGCTCAGCAGTTGAGTGTTTGCCTCACAATCACAGGGTCCAGGGTTCAATTCCTCGCCCCAAACCATGCAGAACTATAAGCTGAACTGCAGCCTAACTGTTAACCAGCAGGATGGCACAGCTGTGAAGGTTCTCACCTCCCATGTGGGAGGTCCCGGGTTCGGTTCTTGCCCTGCGTGGCCCCACACCCACCTGCGTGGAATGAAACTATGTCACAGCTAATGATGTCCAACTATGGAGACTGCTCTGTGTGCTCTCTCTCTCACCTTCTCCCAAAACACAAAAAATAAAATCTTAAAAAAAAAACCAGTTGAATTAAAAAGGAGGTCATCATGACCCCACTGTGTAACACCATGCGGAAGCTGTATAATAAGTCCCTATGTTCCTCTTCAGGCACCGCCTGTCGCAATCCCCCTCCCCACTCTCCACCACCTCCTTAACATTCAGACACTATCAGTGCTCCACCCACAGTCTCCTGACCCTGAACTGAACAAGCGAGGCACCAAAAGGTAAATTACGCTCTGGCAAGCAGGAAATTGTACACTCTTGAGCTTTTCTGAGGTAGTGGAGTGTCTTCTAATATTCTAGAAAAAATGGTTAGGAGAAGTCAAAGGAGTTGAATTAAGAGACAAGTGGAGTGTTGGTCACTGTACTTAATGCTATTCTGAAATGGGTGGCTTATATGGGTGATTATCACACACTCCAGAACTTCTTCAGTAGGGTCCTGAATGCTATACGGAGAACTTAAGATAGGAAGGTTGCTGTATGAGTAGGGTAAAGCACAGTCCCTTGAGCACTGTATAACTCATGAGAACTTGTATTTAATTGCTACACATTTCTACAAAAATGCCTGGCACACAGTAAGAGCTCAATAAATACCTAATGATTTTTTAAGACCTCTGATTTAGCTCAGTGAGATTGCAGGCCAAGACAAACAAAAGTATTGAACCAACTGCAGGTTACTTGTCACCAAAGGCTAAGTCACTTTCCCTGGTGTATGGATTGTTAGACACCTTTCAATTTAGGATAAGGTTAAGCTCTGATGGTATTGGACATGGTATAGTATACAACTCCATATTAACTCCATTTATCAGATACCTTATTTCCATGATTTTATCATGACATGATTGCGGGATTTGTATCCATAAATAACTTTTTTGAAGATAAAGTGATCCACTTTCTCTGTTGTTCTTCAAGCTTTTCTGCCAAGCATTTAATCAAGACAGGGTCCACCTTAGAATCAAATTTATTAGCAAACCAATGTCCATCTTGCATAAGCCACCTTAATTCTGCTGCTCCATAGATACACACACTCCGGAGGTGAGACCCGGTGCAACTGGGATAGAAAAGGCCTTCGTGATAATTCCATTTGACAAGGCGGGTCTTACTCTGTAGGTCAGACACATCCTGGGCTGACCTAGAAATCTCCCCAGGTATACCTGGCACCCGAATTAAGGTAGCCCAAAAATGCTCATCAGGTGAGTACGTGTCTTCAGACCAGGCAAAAAAGTCTTTAACGAGGGAGTTGTTGAAAACATATTTAACAAATACTCGACTTAAAACAAAATAAGCACTGCCAACAAATATCTCAATGTTATGAGGGGGAGCTTCTTTGGAGACGTTTGTCCTTACCGGTAGCTTCACATATTCGTAAGGCACCTGTCTGAGTTCATGGTGATAAGTGAATCTTTCCATTTTACTGTTAGGGGGTTTCACAGTCTCTAACATATTTGCTCCATTGAGTTTCTTCAGCTCTGATACTAATTCAAAGTTTGACTTCAAAGGAAAGTCTTGCCCACACAGGTTAATAACATATTTCCATTGAAGTGAAGACTTGAGAAGGTCTGACAAACAATTTAAATCAGCTTGGAGTCTGGAGATGTGGGCATAGTGGACAGTCTCCAATTTGGAAGCAATGAAAATATTGGAGAAGCACTTAGCTAAGTTGTTCATGGCAACTTTGAAGGTGTCAGGGGATTTGTGGTCATAATGGATGCAGTAAATATTGTGCTGGTTGTATATAGCGTGGATTAGCCTTTCAACCATAATTGCATCTTTGTGAACAACCAAAGAATAGGCTATTGGAAAGCTTTTCTCCTCCCTGGAAACGAGTTTTTGATGGTACTTTCTTAGGGTCTGATACATGTCACAATCGTTGGTCATTGCCACAACATCATCATCATCCAAGTCAATGATGTCTCTTCTTCTTATTTCCAGAGTCTTGCCAATTTCCAAAGGCTCCTGTTCATAGACACCCGAACAGTTGACGTGATACCTGACTTCATCCTTAACATGGGTGTATCTGTTCCTTACAAAAGGGGAGGTGCTTAGAGAGTACTCAACCAAATAAATGCTCCTCTGAGGGAAGAGGAATCTTCCTACATTTAGAAGCTTCAACAAGGAGAGCAGCCACAGGGTTAAAAACAGGATGAAAACTTTCTGCTGTAGCGGGTATTTAAAACAACATCTGAATATCTTCATTCTGTAAGAGGTAAAAGGAGTAATTCAGTTGAAATATAAAGAGAAAATTAGTTCGGTTTAACCAAAGCCCATTGGGTGCCTATCACATGCCAGGTAGAATGCTGGGCACAAAGATAAATAAAACAAGGTTCTCACACTTGATAGAATCCAAAACTAATAAAATGGAAGTATGTAGGATGAGGTATTGTTTTAACTATACCTAATTTTGAGAGATGTTGGTTACCAAATAGAATGGAAAATAATGTAAACTCCTAAAACATAGGTACAAAGTAACTTATATTGTCTGTAGTTCTACTTAGCACATTTGGGGAGTATTCTGGTTTGGGCAAAGGTCTAGAGAAATGGACATCATTAAGAGATCCTTGGAGAGGCAAATGGCCCACCTGAGACTAAAAGAAATATCCATCATGATTCTACCTTCTGATCCCTATGTCTGAAGTCAGATGGGGAAAGCCCAGTGAATTCCACTGCTATAGGCTGAATGTTTGTGCCCCCTCCCAAATTCATCTGTTGAAACCTAATCCCAAATGTGATGGTAGTTGAAGGTAGGGCCTTTGGGAGGTGACTGATGCCCTTATAAGAGACCCCAGAGAGTTTCCTTGTCTCTTTCACCATGTGAGGTCACAACAAGAAGTCAGCAGTCTGCACCTGGCAGAGGGATTCCCCCAAAATCTCATTACGCTGATCTGGGACTTCCAGCCTCCAGAACTGTGAGGAGTCACTTTCTATTGTTTACTATGTAGCCACCCTGTCTGCAGTATTTCATTACAGCAGCCTGCATGGAGTAAAACACCTCCTTCAGAAATAAGAGCCGCGGGCAGGCACCCAAAGGAGCTAGCGCAGGTAACAGAGACTGTACAATTTTGTACAGATGATATAAATCTGGTAAACCTGCACAATCCTTTATTTTTTTATTTTGTTAACCTCCATTTTCTCACAGGGTCTAGCAACAAAAAGAATGCGACTCTCATTGAGGGTGCGTGGGAGGAAAGAATTATCTCTGGAAGCAGTTTGGTACTATTTGTCAGTTTCAAAAGTACCCACCCAGAAGAGTGTACGCATGTGCAAAGGTGTGTGCACACGAAGGCTCCCTGCAGTGTTATTTGTTCAGGCTAAAGACTGACAAGCATGCAAACATCTACCAACAAGGGGTTGATTAATTATATCCACGCTCTGTGACAAAAGCCTGAGCAAATCTGCATTGTCCTTGTAGAACAAACTCCACGATATATTGTAATATAGAAATAAGCAAAATGCAGAGCTGTGCATCGTGTGCTTACATGTATGTCTAAAGAAAAAAGACTATACACACAGGTGTCTACACACAAAGAAAACATATTGGCAAACCTTTTCTTTCTGTCATGACTACACAACTGTGCTGTTGTAGTGAAAAAGCAGCCACCAGATAATGTGTGAGTGCGTGGACCTGGTATGTTCCAATAAAATTTTATTTACAAAACCAGGAAGCTGGCTGGATCTGGCCCAGAGGGCAATATTTTCAGAAGATGCTGTATAGACATGACCTGAGGAACAGGCATTGCTTTGCAGGGTAAGGTGGGAAAGGACTGAGGACTGGGGTCTGGACAGGGAAGGGATTTACTTATCACTGAATATCCGTTTGTAGCATTTGAATTTAATGATTGTATTACTTTACCTGATAAAAGCAGGCTAACAATGGGGAGGGCATACATGTGCGTATTTTGGGAGTAGCAGGAAGAGGGGATCCAGGGAGAACTAGTCCAAGGCTAGAGGATGGGAGGGCTGGCCGAGCTCCTACAACTGTTTCCTGGGGTTCAAGTACTGAAAAAAGGTGAGGTCTGCAGACCCTACATGCAATTTCCTAACACATCTCAATAAATCCTGGGGAAAGCCAGGAAGGCTCAGTGAGTTAAGTGCTCGCTTTGCAGCCCCGGGGACTGAGGGTCAAATTTCAGCCCTGGCCCATGCAGACCCATATGCTGAACTGGATGTGCTTCCCATGTGGGAGGCTCCCAGTTCAGTTCCCGCCCTGTGCAACCCCCGCCTACCTGTGTGGAACGAAACCATGTTGAAAACTAATGATGTACAACTATGGACACTGCTCTGAGCCCTCCCCTTTCTCTCTGTCTCTGTCAAAAACAATAAAATAAATCTTAAACAAATAAATAAAATAAATCTTAAGTGAGGATGTAACACTGTAGCAAGTTCCTTAGAATTAACAGGAGATTTGAACCTGACTTATTTTTGAAGATGGTATAGATCAATCGAGAAAGTTCTGATGGGAATGGCATACCCTCACTCACCTTCTCTTGGATCACTCTCCCTTAAAGGATGACACCTTTGGACAGTGAGCTGTCCTGTAGAACCTGTGTCCTTTCTGGCCATATCTCGAACCCTCTTCTGTGGGTCTCCCCAGGGTCCTGCTCTCAGCTGACTGCTCTTTTCACACACTCATCCTAGGTCTCTGGATTTCAACTTCCACACAGACATCGCCAGCACCTTTAGCTCCAGTCCACACCCGTTGCCCAAGCTTCCAAAGTAAACATTCACTTGTTGGCTGGACACGTTCACTGGGTATCCCCACAGGCACTTCCGTGCGTCCAAACCTGACATCGTCACCTCTCCTGTACTTCTGTCACCATTTATGGTGAAACCATTCATTGAATGACCCAAGCTTGAAACTCGAAAGCCATTTGCCTCACACCCACATTAACAAATCACCTCAGAAATATGCCTTGAATCCATCCCTTCTTCTCCATCCCCGTTACCAGGCCCAGGCAATACCGTTGCTGGATCTGACCCCAGGTCAAGGGAGAGAACCCCAATCAGGCTCGTGGCTCTGAGTCGCTTGTCAGACCTCAGCTTCCTGCGTTTCCGAAGCAAATGGAATAGGGTTCCATCCACTCAGGCACAAGGTCCAAGTTCCTGCCAGTTGTCAGAAAGTGGGAGACAACTGACTCCTGATGCAGAGGCAGCACAAACGACAACGCCAGAAGCCTGCGCACGTGTTTAGCAGGAGGTGTTGTGATAAAATAAACTTAGAAGATTACTCAATCCCAAGTCAGTCTGTCTCATCACTGCCCTAATTCATGGCAATGAGGTGTAAGTGGAAAGCAGCTTACAGAAATGGCTAGAATTAGGGGGTTCCTTACTCTAAATAAATCTTGGCTTTCTCACTTTATTGGCCCACGGAATCTCTAATTAGCATCAGTTAATAGTGCCCTCTGATACCACCTTACATTTCTAAACAGGTTTACAAAGTCTTCCAGAGCTGTCCCGTCATGTACGGTACCGTTTAACTGGCACCTTCACGCTTGCGTAAACAAAAAGGCAAAGGCCGGCGCCCGGTCCGGTGTCCCCCTTTTCCCGGGCCTCCCCTGCACCCACGTTTCCCTTGCCCTTCCTGAGAACGCCTGGACCACACCGTTCCTGACTCCAGCTTGGCACCGGGGAGTTTGGGTGGAGCTAGGAGCCCATGGCTGCCTGCCCAGAGGGAAGGTCACAGGGCCCCCGGAAAGGAGAGGTGGCAGGCACACTGAGAAGTCCCAGGGGACGCGGCTCTGGGTCCCAAGTCTGGGCTTCGCAAGTCAGGGCTGAGAGTTCATTTTAAAGAAAGGGGGTGAAGATGGGACAGTCTAGGCACCTCACTTTTGATCCTCCTTCTTCCACCCCAGCATCTTTGAGGGGGACATCTTTTCTGTCTGCAGGTCAGGTCAGTCTTTGACAGCAGGGGAAAGAAGGAGCCCTCCAATTACCACCCTGTCCCAAGTCCAAGTAAAACCCCTCCCAGAAACCCTTCCCCTGGAAGCCTTTCTTTCTCCAGGTCGGAAGTGAGATGTGAAGGTACAAACCCGCTGTGTGTGTGCAGGAGCTTTTGCCAGATCCTGTAAGGGGCTGTTTTCCCAGCTGTGGTGTGAAGGCAACAGGTGATTCCTGGGCTCCGGCTCTAACGCCTGCAGCTTAGAGACCAGAGTTCCCAGTTGTGGTTCTGCTTTCCTAGGACAGCATCTCCAGGAGGGGGTTGCAGTCTGCTGAGGGACCACCCAGCAGCAGCAAGGCCTGTGGGGGCAGAAGCTGCAGGGGCAGAAGGGAGCAGGGCAGGCACTGCCCATTGTGCCACCTCCTCCCCTCCTCACCACCTGCAGCCCGGGTCTGTGAAAACCCAACGGAGCAGGCTGAGAGGGAAGGAAAACAGTTCCCCAGGCCTGACCCAGGTCTGACTCAGGTGGGCAGTCATGCTGGCCCCGTGGTTCCTAGGAGACCAGTAAGCAAAAGCACCTTCTGCAAACACCCCACCCAGCTCTTTCCCTCTCACAGGCTCCTGCGTAGGAAACAGGCTGCCAGGAAGTAGTCTTCAGTTACACAACATGACCTCCCACCCATGGGAGAAGGGGTATTTCCCCTCCCACCTGCCCAAGCAGAGAAGAGACCCGACCTGCTGGCAGTTTGTTGCCACGTAGGCACGAGTTCCTGGTACGGATGGCTGAACAGGAAACGATAGCAGGTTTGATCGCTACAGCTCAGCTGAAATGTGGTCTATTTCCATAATTTAATAAAAGCCCAACAAGAATGTTGAATAAAGCCTTTTCTCCAAACCATTGTTGCCCTGCAGCTCTTCCAGGTGCCGTTTATAACCTTAAAGGAAATAGCAGGCGCATGCATAAAGGTACATCCAGCTAAGTGGTTATAATTGCATTCAGGGCTAAGTGGCCACAGCCATTAGCGACTCCTCAACGAACTCTCCTTAAGTCAGCAATTTTGAGAGCTAGGGCTGTCTACCAAGCACACGCTTCCTTTCCCAGGGAAGGAATAGAACGGTAAATCGACAACGGGAGGAAGGAGATTGGGAGAAAGTACTGAATAAGGTTTAGCTTAGGCACCCAGAATGAGGGACCCACTGTTGGAATGAAAAGATTAGGTGGCTCAGCCCCTGCCTCTCCGGCTGCCTCTCTGGTCATGTGCAAATCTTCCCCCTAAATACCACAGGTTGGGGTTGCAGGGGGCAGCTTGGCTGAGAGAAGGAAAAATGTATGCACGGGCTTCAGGCTCAGGATGCCCAGACCTGAGCTTGACTCCCTGGAGAAACCCTCAGTAGCTGTAAGACTGGTCGAAATAACCTCTGAAGACCCGTTTTCTCATCTCATAATGGGGAGTAGAACCCCCTCCCTGGCTGCTGTGACAGCTCAGGAGTGCGAGTCCGAAAGGTGCCCCGTGCGCAGGACCAGGTCTTTCCATTTCCCTGTGTTCTGCTTGCCAGACTCCCAATCCTGGGGGTTTCCTGGTCCATTCATTACACAGGGCATGCTGATTTCATGTGTTTCCATTTTGTTTTTAATGAAAAGAACCCAGTAGGTAACTGTAAGTGGACAACGTGAAGGAAATCACTGACCTTAACTCTTCTGACCAAAGTGGGAGGTGGACATGTTTTAAGGGAGGAGACAGGGGTGGAAACCTAAGGTCTTGTTGAGGGGCTGGGAGGGGAAAGAAGAAGCCACTTGTGATCCTGAAACAGCCCGGCTTCAGCTCAGAGGAGAATGTCCTGTCCATCACCGGGAGACAAGCCCCTCAAGTTTCTCACACCTCTGTATTTTTTGTCCGGGTGTTTGAGGTTTTGCCGGTTGCATGGGAGTGACAGTCGCTTGAGTTCCAGTTAATGAAGAGTCTATTGTAATAGTAACTACCTAAGGGATTTTGAGGCTAAATGAGGTGATGCATGCAAAGCTCTTTAGCACAGTCTAGATCATGATGCCCTGGGGAATGCCAGCGTAGTTTCAGTCCCATCACCCTCCTCATCCTTGTCACCATCATCTTTACCCTCAAGTCGTGCTACTCCATCTCCACAGTGGTAAGCATTTCACAAAAAAAACGACCTTGCCCAGACGTTTGGCTTACTGTAATTTTCAACCTACCTCCTATTTCTCCCCAAAGTCTCGACATAAATTCAGTATTTTAAGATTAATGCCTGAATGCCTCCATGTATTGTTCTTTATTAATCTCATAATATCATCATTATTAACATAGACTCATTCAGTAAAGACTTGTTACTCAGGACACCATTCTATTAGGTTGGTGCAAACGTAATTGCAGTTTATCATTGTTGAAATTTGCCGTTGGATATTGGAATACATTCTTAAATAAATATGGTTATGTTATACATCATTTTAGTGCACATTTCTCACTTTATTATTTTTTTGCTAATGACTTATTACTTGCTGTTTATTTTATACTTATTTTAGACAATGAAAATGATGTTAGACAAAAGCAAATTCAAACGATTTTCTTATTCAAATTCAAACGATTTTCTTATTCAAGGCAACTTGCAAAATGAACAACGCATTTGGCCCAAGACCTGCTAATGAACGTACAGTGTAGTGGTGGTTCAAGAAGTTTTGCAAGAGTGTTGAAAATGAGGAGCACAGTGTCCAGCCATAGGAAGTTGACAACGATCAATTGAGAGCAATCATCAAAGCTGCCGAAGAACTCAATGTTGACTATTCTATGGTTGTTTGGCATTTGAAGCAATTTGAAAGGTGAAAAAGCTCAATAAGTGGGTGCCTCATGAGCTGACCGAAAAAAAAAAAAACAACAAAAAAAATTCATTTTGATGTGTCCTCTTCTCTTATTCTATGCAAAAACAATGAACCATTTCTTGATCAGATTGTGATATGTGACAAAGGGTGGATTTTATGACAACCGGTGACCAGCTCAGTGGTTGGACAGGGAAGAAGCTCTGAAGCACTTACCAAAGCCAAACTTGCACCAAGAAAAGGTTATGGTCACTGTGTGGTGGTCAGCTGCCGATCTGATCCACTACAGCTTTCTGAATCCCAGTAAAACCATTCCATCCGAGAAGTATGCTCAGCAAATTGATGAGATGCATGGAAAACTGCAACGCCTGCAGTCAGCATTGGTCAACAGAAAGGGCCCAATTCTTCACGACATCCTCTGAGCGCACATTGCACAACCAAAGCTTCAAAAGTTGAATGAACTGGCTTATGAATTTTTTCCTCATCTGCCATATTCACCTGACCTCCAGCCAACCAACTACTATTTCTTTAAGCATCTCGACAACTTTTTGCAAGGAAAACCAGCAGGATGCAGAAAATGGTTTCCAAGAGATCGTCAAATCCCAAAGCATGGATTTTTACACTATAGGAATGCAGTTATTTCTTGTTGGCAAAAATGTATTGATTATAATGGTTCCTATTTTTATTAATAAAGATGTGTTTGAGCCTAGTTACAATAATTTAAAATTCATGGTCTGAAATCGCAATTACTTTTGCTCTGACATAATAAACACAGTACAGGTAAAAACTCAATCCCTTCAACAGATGAGGTACGTACCACTTTTATTCCTCTTTTACGAGACAGTAAATTGAGGCACAGGGAGATTAAGAAATTGCCCAAGGCTACAGGGCTAGAAAGTGCTTTAGTTGGAACTTGAACCTAGAGTCTTGCTCCAGAGATGCACTTGTAGCACTCTCAAGGCAATACTGTCTCTTGGCATATAAAAAAAAAAATACTGTATTTTCCGGCGTATAAGACGACCCCCTAATTTTACAGTTAAAACATAGGTTTAGGCCTATATTCGCTGTATAAGACTACAGCCTCGGAAGTGGGGGGTAGTCTTATACAGCGAATATAGGCCTAAACCTATGTTTTAACTGTAAAATTAGGGGGTCATCTTATACGCCGGGAAATACGGTACTCTGTATATCCCAAACAGTTTTAATCCTTGACTAAAATTTCTCATTATTATGTCTTATCTAACTGTCCTAAAATTGGAACAGAAATGAACAGCAAACCTATTTGAAGTCCTGAGCCCTTCCACCCTTTTTAAGGGATTATTTACAGCCTGCTGGGGCCAACCACGTGCTAATGAAGACATTAGTTGATCTTTCAGCCTCCGGAAGTCATTAAGGAAAAGAAAGCCAGCTCATCCTAAGAAATTGCTACCAGTTACTTTTGTCTCAGTCACTGATTTCTTACTGACTCACTTGTTCTTGCAGTGACTAGTGACACAATTTTGGCTCTCTGAGAATGACTAATTATTTTAGAACACTTTCTGGGTGAAATATCTCTGTGGGGAGACTATTCCCATTGTGGGCCCCCTTTAACTTCTTGAACTTTGTATCATTATATGCCAGTGTGAAAAATAGGATGTGAAGTTTATTGATTTAGAAATGTCAGGATTTTGTTGCTTTGCTCAAGTCTTACAAAGAAGAATCATCCCTGAAGGACACTAATATAAAGAGGAACTCACTAAAACAAAATATTCCTGATCTACTCAAATAAGCCAGGTCCTTCTATTGTATGTAACAACTTGATTTCAATAAAGCCATTGATTCTCTTTGATGACATAGTCATCACCAAACCCACAGCAAGTTCTGGTGTAAGACCCTAGTGGGAAGATGACTCAGCTGAGATGAATTTCCTCAACACCCTCCTAGCACCTCATGAGTCTGCAAAGTAGCAGGAAGGCAGGCTTCTTTGTCCAGATGGCCTTACATTCTCATTGTTCAGGAAAGACTGCAATGGCAAATAATTATCAGACTGTGAGCAGGAAACAGTAAGCAGGCAAACCACAAGAATGGAGTGACTGGGTGAGGAAGACAACACAAATTGAGAACATGCAGTCCTCAAATAATAAGAAGCATAGTCTCAAAAAGGAAAAGGGAATGGATTTTCCATTCTCTGTTTATAAAGGTAAACAGTCATTCAATAAAAATATCAGAAAGTCAGAGGTCTAGACTCTAGAGGAAAAGAAAGCTCCCCAGTAATCCACCTCCTGGTAATGACATTCTGTGGACAGTGTGTCCTTCTGGACTTTTCAATAAACACAGCTGCCCTGGCTTGCTTTTAAACAAGAAGTCTCACTATACAGGTACCGTCTTATCTGTTTCTTTCATTTCATAATATACTGTGAACAAGTCTTATTCTAAACTGGGTCTGTAAATTGTCAGAAAGTAAATGATTTCTAACAGAGGTCAACATGAATTTCTGTAGGAAAATAAATAAATAAATAACAGAATTTACCTTTGGGGGCCTTCTCCACCGAAGCTTAATTAAATAACCCATAATTCCTGAAGAAGCCTAGAAAGCAAGATCCTAACACTGACAAGGACTTTAATGGTGACAGAGTCCAATTCTTCCTTCTCTATATGAAGCAACAGAGATCTAGCTGTCATTTAACGTTGGGATGCCGGAACATGTCCCTCCACTACATACATGTATGTACATCTAACTGCTCCCCCTCAAGGGACTGGACAGAGGAGGGACCTCTTCTGCCCATAGCCAGGCCCCTCATGGTGGCATTCAGTCTAACCCGGCTTCACTGCCTCCTCCATTGAGACTGTTCTGGCCAAAGTCAACAAAAATCTTCATGGACACAGGCCTGTCACTTCCTAGTGGTCTGTACTGAGCACTTGTACCGCTTGTACTATCTTATCTATGCCATTCAGTAAACGTAGGTGGTGAGTATCACCATTGTCTTCATTTTTCTTATTAGGAGATCGAGTCACAGAGGGTAACAAGCCAGTAACGTGGAGGAGCCAGAATTTTCAGCTATGGCCCAATTTCAGAGTCTACATGTTGAATCACAATGTGAAGCTGCCTCTTCAATCTCTGGGCAATAGTAGAACCCTGGTGGTTCTAATATATGTTCCCAATGTATTTAAAATCCACCCACCCCTTTCCATTCTAATCCAAGCCAGCATCAGTTCCTGCTGGCATGTGAAATAACCTCCTCACTGGTTTCCCTCTAATCCATTCTTTGTACTATAGCCAGAGGAATCTTTTAAACACACAAATCAGACCACTCCCCCTCCCAAGTCCCCCTCCCTACACTTACAACCCTTCACTGGGGCCTCATTGCACCTAGAATAACTGGTGCCACAGGCCTAGCCAGTCCCATTCCCTGCACTCCTCCCTAACTTCACCTTATTCTGCTTTCTCTCACTCATTATATTCTAAAAGTTCCAAAATACCACCCTCTTTCCTTCCTCAGGATCTGTGCACTGCTGTTCCCACATCTAGACTCTTTCCCCCTGGATCCTGGCCTGACTGGTCCCTCCATGTTTCTCAAGTTGTGGAAGAATAGCCTTTCCTGGGGTCCTCTCTGATCACCCTTCTCAGATCTCTTCCCCTGACTATCACAGCCCCTACTTTCTTCTAAGAATGTACCACAGTGGCAGTTACTTTGTCAACTTGATTATTTCTGTCTCCTGGACAAGCTTTGCTCATGCTCTCTCCCCAACCCCACGTACATCCCTACCTAGCACAAGGGACTTGTTCAAGGTGACGAAAATCAGAAGACCCAAGTTCTGGTCTGGGTTCTGCCATAAAAATTCCTCAAATGACCCTCAAGTCATTTAATCTTGGGCAAGTCTTTATTCCCCAGGTGTTAAATAGGATGATGTTTTATTATATTTTATTATTATTTTTTTTTATCCCACAATGCTATTATGAAGATCCTATGACACAGGAGGGCATGTGACAGATCTACGGGGGAAAAAAACAACTTTATTAGCAAATGTTACTCTTTAAGAGAAATGGTTTATTAGGCAAACTGGGAAATAATCAGTACAAGCCTTATTTCCTTCATTCACACATGCTATTTCTTATTTGTTTTTCATTGTTTGGCAACATTCTTTTTGGCTGTTGCATCCTGAAGACATTCACCAGTTTTGGATTCTGAAAGACAGGAAGATAGTTACCCTCATTAAACTTTAGTGTATTTCCCTCACCCCCACCTTCTCCGTCTGCTCAACAGCTTATGAAAGATTGACAGCCAAAGAACTCCTTTAAAAGAGAGCCAAGAAGGGCAAATGCAGCTACTTCTGTGCAGAGTTGTGATCAGCTAACTAGCTTCTGTAACCCTATGCTTTGTAGAAGCTATAAACTTCTTCCCTAAGTTCAGTATCTTTAGGGTCAATTCTTCTCCAGATAATGCAAAATGGCAGACTCGTTCTAGCATCCCTGTTCAGCCATCCCTAGGGACCACAGAGCAAATGAGGTGATGCTGAGCATTCTACAGCAATGGGA
This sequence comes from Craseonycteris thonglongyai, assembly GCA_004027555.1. Classification (NCBI taxonomy): domain Eukaryota; kingdom Metazoa; phylum Chordata; class Mammalia; order Chiroptera; family Craseonycteridae; genus Craseonycteris; species Craseonycteris thonglongyai. The sequence goes on along the minus strand of PVKE010008153.1, from coordinate 18,016 downwards.
GGGCACAAACATGCCCTCACACAAAGCCTCTGCCCACACTTAGCTGCTTAAGTTAAGACTGTCTCAGCTCAGGAAAGCAGGAGGCCCCTCAAACACCTGCAGACAGTGTGTCACAGCTGACAGCTTCCTCTACCGGCAGCTCAGTTTACAAGTACAAAGACTATGGTCACCACTTTCCTTAAATAAAGGCCTGCCTTACCTGCAAGGTGAGAGAGAAGAGGTTGAAATGAAAGTGTTGTGCATGAACATCAGTCTATCCATCACCCTTTTTGATTACACTTCTTCCAAGTAAGTAATACCCCTGGAGAGTCTTGGGTTTGGGGAGATTTACGGGGACATATGAGGTCATGTTTGAAATGAGCAATCCACACCAGAATGTGTTTTCCAGATGGTGGTGGTTCCTCAAGGTCATCAGAAATCTGGGCTGTAGCACTGGACCAAAAAATTGGCACAGAATTCAGCCAGCTTTCTATGGCCATGCCAATTAGGAGAGAGCCAACTTGATTCTGGGCTTCGCTACATCTGCTCCACAGAGCAAACATCGAAAGCTGACTGTATATCTTGTTGGGCACGGCTACATGGCTAAAAGGTCTTCAGCAGAAAGTCTGAAGGGACAGGAATGATATTGCTGAATGAAAAGTTTTCATTTTGTAACAATATGTGGCCCTCATCCTGTTGAAAACATTAAGCATTTTTATCTATAGAAAAAAAGGAAGGGTGGATTTCAAAAATACCTATGCCCTCAAATTTTAGATCAGATGGAAACAGCTCAAATAAAATGTTTCCTCCTTTTTTAGATACAAAAGATTACAGAAGAGGGGTTAATGTATTCAATCTTGAGTTCTCAAGCTTTATAAATAGTGTGGTTACATTTCTTTCTTAGATTTGTACACTTAACCTTCCACACTTAACCGGATGTAATATAGAACCAAAGTGTATTTCTTTTAAAATGTAGGTTGAGAATATTTTTGCTTCTTTTTCTATAGAGAAGAAAAAACTGGATTGAGACTTACCTATGGCTATTTTAAAAATGTATGTTTAATACACTAGAATGAAAAAAAAAAACCTTCCCCATCCAAGGCCTACATAGTTTGATTTTTTTTTCCCCCGCTCAGAAAATTCTGGAAGCACTTATTTGTTATTATGTGATCAAGTCTATATTTTATAATGGCCAAAATTAATTATTTAAAAGTTATGAAGCTGCTAAAGTTGTATAGTAACTCTGATTTCTATGTGAGCATTTAAAGTAGAATCTCTAATGCCCATAACTACCTCAGAGTCAGCACAGGGATAAGTAGGGGTGAGTTATGGCAGAAATGGCTTAAGGCCAGGCCACACTCTCCAAGAACGAATTAAAACACACTCGGTTTTAAATCATCAGAAGAGCTCCTTTGTTTTCTGTGTTGTGCGGATGTGGCAGGGAGCTGAGCTGGAGACTTCAATCTGCTTCTGTACTTCCACTGAAATATTCTGACAACTCTGGCACGGTGTCACCATCTAGGAAAGACCTGCGTGTTTTGGTTTAATAAAATGTATACATTATTCTGACAGCTTGTGGGCATACAGACACATCCACGTTGAGACTCAGAAACTTCAAACTAAGTTAAAGGAGTGAAATAAACAAAAGCTGCCGTGCTTGGGAAAGTTCAGCCAAAATAGGAAATTTCAAAAGCAAAGATTTTGTGTAAACACGTTTTCCCCAAAGTCAAGTCTAGAAATAACTTCAGGAAGCTCCGTGGTTGGTGTCTCCTACAAGGATGCACTCTAGCAGTGGTTTTAATTATGGTATCAGCCTCAACGTGTAGGATTTATTTTAGGTTAATATAATAAAGTACAAAGATTGCTTAGTTAAAAACTAAACATCTAAGCAAACAGATTCCAACTGCCTAGAAAGTCAAAACCAGGCTCTTCAGATTTTCACATGGATTATAACGTTACAGTCATCGAAACAGTGTGGTCCTGGTGTCAGAAAGGACAGAGATCAGTGAGATGAAATTCAGAGAGCTGGTAGGTACACATTTTATACACGGCTGTGGGAGAGATGGCCGGATGCCTGCCAACATCTACCCTCCCTTTCTTCTCTACTTAGAGAACTCCTATATTGTTGGTGGCAGAAAAAGTCACCCCTAGAAGCCTTTTCCCCCAGCTTCCATTAGAGAGGAACATTTAATGAAATATAACGTGGGGTATTTGGGCAATTTCTTTAAAGGAACCTGATTGGGGAGAAGTATGCCATTTTGGCATCGTTTTTCCTTCACCTACTTTTCCGCCTGGAACTGACATGGTGGCTAGCATTGTCGCGGCCATGTGGGGACCACAAATAATAGGCTGCGAGAAGATCAGATACCTCAGTTCTGAAGTCCTCAAACCACTGAACCAGAAGCAGCAAACACCCACTCTGTTGTTGTTCTACCAGAGGAGAAAAACAGGCCTTCTGTGTCTAAGCAACTTGGCAAATATGGACTTTGAAAGATGACCATATGAAAAGGGTAATGCTTCACACACACACGCACACACTTAAATTTAAACCATAAAGTGTCTTACATAACAGTACTGGTATATAGCCAAGTGCAAAATTATGTGTCTCAGAGAATACTGAACTTCTCAGCCAAATGTATTTACAGGCAGATGGAGGCTTTAGGTAAACACCTGAAGGAAAGCAGATGCCACGATTTACCAAATTAACAACGATGTCAGAGTGAACCACGCAGCCTGCTCACCAAGCCTCAGGTAAACACACCCCAGCTCACAGCAAACCTCGTCTTGTCTGGTTCTGACCATAAGCCAGGGGTAGGCCACATGATTCCTGAAGCCACCGTGGGATGCCTTCTGGAGAGCTTGTTTTGCAACAAGTTTGTTACATATCAAGAGGAAGATACCAGTGCCACGTAGGGTGAACGACTATGAGTAGTTCTGAGTCACTCTCTGTCCCTCCCCTACTTGTCTGGCCCCATTCCTTTCCCCCCTGCCACACACTTGACCCCTTCATCTTATCCTCCTGCTCTATCTCTGTGTGCAACATAATGGGTTTGGAACTTAAAGCTGATGGTTCAGAATTTAAGCCCCAACTGCCCTAAGGAGCTGTCACTAATCTAGTTAGCCCTCTGCCTCCTCATCTGTGAAAGAGGGCCCAGGGCGCTGACTCACATGGATACTGTGACAACAGAGTCACGCATGGGCACATTCCCGCAGGAAGGGCAGACTGGCACACGGGCTGCATGGGAGTGACGGGTGGGAAGCAGTTACACAAGCAACAGCCAGAGCAGCCCCTGCTCTGTGACCAGGGACTAGACTTTGTCCTCAACATGCCACATGGGCTCCTGCACCCAGAGACCGGCTCTCAGAGGCAGCAGTGGGGTCTCCATCGGGCAGGATGCTGCGGAAGCCCCATCAAAGCCTTCTGCACCTCACGGCCCAGGGGGAATCAGATGGGTGCCCACTGCACTGTTCTTACAACTTTTCTGTAGGTCTAACGTTTCTCAAATTAAAAGTTGTATTTTTTGTTTGTTTGTTTGTAAAGGGGGCATCATAAAGGTAACCAGGAGTTAACAAGACTAAAGGCCTTTGAAAGTCCCTGACTCATATATCAGGATTCACGCAATCCAGTCGTCGGAGCACGATTTTAAACATCTTTTTAAATCTGATGTGGCTGCTGTCTTTTTGCTATAGTATATATTATACTTTCTGAGTACTACTTGCTTAATATCTGTTTTTATTATTATTATTATTTTTATTTTTTATTGTTTTTGACAGAGAGAGAGAGAGAGAGATACAGAGACAGAGAGAGAACTGAACTGGGGGAGCTCCCAGTTCAGCATGTGGGTCCGCACGGGCCGGGGCCGGGATTCGATCCTCGGTCCCCAGCGCTGCAAAGTGAGCGCTTAACCCACTGAGCCATCCCGGCTTCCCCCTTAATGTCTTTGTTATAAAAATAACTTTTGTTTTGTTTTTTCATATTTATGGATTAGTTGATGATCATAAAAATATTTTCTTCTATTATTTTACTGTGGTAAAATATATATAACAAGATTTTCCATTTTAACCATTTTAAATGTATAGTTCCATAGCATTAAGTACATTCACATTCTTGAGCAACCATCACCACTATCGATCCACAGGACTTTTTCATCTTCCCCAACTGAAATTGAGTGTCCACTGCACACCAATTGCCATTTCTTCCCTCCTCCCGGCCCCTGGCAACCACCATTCTCCTTTCTCTTTCTACGAATTTGACTATTCTGGGAACCTCACATTGGAGGACTCATACGATAGTTGTCCCTTTGTGGATGGCTTATTTCATTTAACACAATGTCTTCAAGTTTCATCCGTTTTCTTTTAAGGATGAATAATATTCTATTGTAGGTACATATACCACATTTTATTTATTCACTTCCCTGTCCCTAGACACCTGCATTGATTGCTTTCAACTTTTGGCTACTGTGAATAATGCTGCTATGGACACACACACACACACACACACACACACACACATTTTCATTCTTATATATCCTACTTCTATCCCCTTCAACTGGTTGCCCAACCATTCAGCAAACATTTACTGGTGTGCCTACTGTGTGCCTACTGCATGCGAGGCCAACACTGTCTAGCTTATGGGGAGACACAGCTAGAAACTGTGCTGCTCGAAGGACTACAGAGAGAAATAATTAGTGAGGTCCTGGGTGACTTGGTAATACCATCCCAAGAAATCCCAGTCATTTTGTTACATTTAAATGTTACTGGAGAGATAATTCCTCGCTAGCTAGCATTTGGAAATGTTTCTTTTATTCACGAATGTTTTATGTTCCTCTTTTCTTAGGATCTCTCCTCTGGTTTCCCATCTCTTCCTGCAGCTCCACAATCTCCGTATCATTCTATTACTTTATTTTTCAAGGCCCAGTTTTTGTGTCAGCCTGGTGTGCCATCCCACTTATCTCTCCAGACCCATCTGACGCCACATCTATCTGACCCTGTCTGGCTGGGAACAGGGCAGGGATGTTGCCGGAAATGCTAGAGCAGCGGTGTCCATCCTTTTGACTCCCCTGGGCTACGTTGGAAAAAGAATTGTCTTGGGCCACCCATGAAATATAGTAACGATATCTGATGAGCTAAAGAAAAAAAAAAGGTCGCAAGAAAATCTCACAATGCTTTAAGAATTTGTGTTGGGCCACATGCAAAGCCATCCAGGGCTGCAGGTTGGACATGCCTAGGCTAAAGGATAAGAACCTGGTGCAAGATGATGGCTAGCCCCTCCTTGTCCCACCCAGGTATGTGGGTGTGTGGAGAAAGGATGCAGAGGGGCAAATATTCCAAATATGCCGCAGCGACACAGAAGAGCAGGGGAAGACGGAGAAAGGGGTCCTTGGCGAGCACAGGAGCTGTCTGTGTAGAGCCGTTCGTTCTTCCTGGTCCCAGCAGTCCGAACGTGCTGCTCTGCCCTGGCCATCCAGATCTGATAGATGACCTGGAGAAATGCCCACGTTTGCAGAGCCTCTGGAAACAGGTCTGGCTTATCCAAGAGCAGCGAGGCCAGCCGGCCAGACTGGGCGCAGTCAGGAAGCCCTCCTCCAAAGGGACAACCCCATTCAATTCCCCTCTACTAGACGGGAAACCCACAAGAGGCAAAGGCGGGAGAATGAAAGCAATCGAAGGGTTTTGCTTAGGATTACAAGGAGCTTCATTAGCACCAGGCACTTCCTTCCTGGCTTGCCACTCTAAGGAAGAACATCATATCGGAAGGGTTTTCATAGCATCTTGGAGAAGGAGACAGGCTTGGATTTTTTGGAGATTTCTGCAGCTTGATTTGAGGCCAGTCTTTCCATGCAGGGGGGGAGGGGGGAGGAGGGAGACGGCTTGAGTAGGATTGCATAAGGATCATGAATAACAGTGTAGTGTTCCAGGTACTTCATGCTCTAGCAACCATGGCTAAAAGCATTCTTGCCATAAAGTTGTTTTGCTTTTTGCTGTTTAAAACTGTTTTTGTGTGTGTGAAATTATACTATCGAGCTGTACTCCTTTAAAAACCATGTATGACAGATGGCCAACAGATATATGAAAAGATGCTCAACTTCACTTAACTGTGAGGGAAATCAAAACCACAATGAGATACCATCTCACACCTGTTAGAACGGCCATCATCAACAAGACAAGGGATAACAAGTGCTGGAGAGGCTGTGGACAAAAAGGAACCCTCATACACTGCTGGTGGGAATGTAAACTGGTACAACCACTATGGAAGGCTGTATGGAGATTCCTCAAAAAATTAAGAATAGAATTACTGTATGACCTAACAATCTTTCTTCTAGGCATCTAACCCCTAAATCTGGAAATATGTATCAATCTACAGCCATACCACCCTGAACACACCCACTCACACCTGGAAACATGTATCGGTAAAGATATATGCACTTCTATGCTTAGGCAGCATCAATCACAGTGGCCAAGACGTGGAAACAACCTCAGCAACCTTCGATGGATGACTAGATAAATAAGAGGTGATATATATTAAAAAAAAAAAAAATATATATATATATATATATATACACACACACACATATATACATACAATGGAATATTACTCAGCCATAAAAATTGATGAAATACTGCCATTTGTGACAAGGATCTGAAGAGTATCATGCTAAATGAAATAAGTCAGACAAAAAAGGACAAGAACCATATGATTTCACTCATATGTGGGATATAAAACAGAAAACAAACAGAACAATCAAACTCACAGACAGTCAAAAGAATGGTGGTTACCAGAGTTTGGAAAGTGGGGTGGGGGAAGGTGAAGAGGGTTAAGGAGGTCAAATACACAGACGGAGACTAGATTCTGGGTAGTGAACATGCAATGCAATATACAGATGTTGTTTTATAGAATTGTGCTCCTGAAACTTATAAAAGGTTATCAATCAATGTTATTTCAATTAATTTAATTTTAAAAAAAAGAACTCTAAAACCGAAAAAAAAAGAGTGATGCATGAACAAAATTTTACATAAAAAATATTAAACGACCTGCATCTCTTGGCTAAATGTGGACTTGAGCCCAAAACTCTTGAGTTCTAGAACTTGGGGGGTGGGGGGGTGGGGGGTAGTGCAGTGAAGCAGAGAGAAAGAATGAGGCACAATTTTTACTTTCTATTATTTTGAAGTTTTTGAATTCACCTTAATGGAGATAAACTGAAACTTACCATTGTGTCACCTACAAACAAACAAACAAACAAACAAAACCCAGCTGGTGGTATAAATATAGAGAGAGGGAAGCAAACATCATAGTCCGACAGCTCCTGGACTACATGCTATAGATGACAGTACTGTGAGAGACATGGAGTCAGACAATGTAGTCCCCACATGGAGAAATGGTGTGAGGAAGCACTTTAGATGAGTAGGAATTTCGGTGCAAACAATGATGAGACTGATGGCAATTATTCTGATGCTAGCCCCACAAAGATGGCAGAAGATGCCGAGTTTTCAAGCCTCACTAACTGCAGGAAAGGCCTCCCAACAAAAATACAGGGATCATTATTAATCAGTCCCTTGGGCCAGGACATCCATCAGCAGCCAAACTGGCAGAGGACATAAAGGTTTCTATGAAAAAAGGACAGAAGTAGGACCCAAACTGATCTGGATAGACGTGAATCTAGTAAGATGAAATTTAACAGAGATAGAGACTAACTCTGAGGTCCAAGAAATTAATTACACTTACTAGATGGAGAAATGTGGTTTAACAGGAGCATCTGTACGGAACAGTTCAATTAGGGGTCCTCAACCTTTTTTAACAGGGGGCCAGTTCACTGTCCCTCAGACCGTTGGAGGGCCGGACTTTGGGCTAGGGATGAGTCGGCTGCTAAGCAGGACAGGCAGCGGCGGCAAAAACACCCGGCAGGCCGGATAAATGTTTTCGGCGGGCCGCATGTGGCCTGTGGGCCATAGTTTGAGGGCCCCTGGTTCATTGGGAAGAGTCTGTTTGGTATGAGATTGCCAGATTCTTTTTTTTTTAAGGCAGCAAAACCAGTGTGGTTCTAGATCAGGGGTGTCAAACTCAATTAAAACACAAGCCACTTGGTGCAACAGGCAAGATTCACACGGGCCACATCACATTTACAAATGTCCCAGGAACTGAGTCAGCGCGTTTATACACGCCCACAGGCCCCCAGGAAAGGCACTGGGCCACATGTATACTCATCTTCAGTAGTTAAAGGGCTAACGAGGGAATTGTGTGTACGGTATTGCCTCGATCTCCCCTAAGTGCTATTTTCTTCATGACAATTTTTTCTATTTTCATTTTATTTCAAAGCATCGTGGGCCACAAAAAATAACCTCGGGGGCCACATGCGGTCCCGCGGGCCACCAGTTTGACACCCCTGGGCTAGACAGTGTGAGAACCACAGAGCTGCAGAACGTGGTTGCCTAGTGGGATCTTAGAAAGCATTGTCCACCAGTTTAGACCTTGGGAAGGAGGAAGGATGGGTTTGTGTCTGGGTATAATCCTCTGAGGATGCTGACTAATGGAAGTTAAGAAACACAACAGGGAAGGGAAGGTTAAGACCAAATAAGTGAAAATTCAAGAGGAACCAAGGCTGGCTCCAAATATTAAAATAGGTTGCTGGGCCCAGAGGTCCGGATTCAGCAGATTCAGTGTTCTCAGAATTTGCATTTCCCAAGTGCAAATTCATAAGGTCCCAGGTACTGCTAACGCGGCTAGTCCAAGACCACACTTTGAGAGTCACTGCTTTAAGGAAACAAAATTATAGTTTTTTTAAATAATTAAATTTATTGGGGTGTCATTGGTTAGTAAAATTGCATAGGTTCCAGGTGTACAATTCTACAATAGATTGTCTATGGTGACAAAATTATAATTAAAGAAAAAATATATATATATACTAAGGTTTTACTAAGACACATGGCCTATTTCCCAGTAAGTCCAAATCAGGGAGAATATATTGATTTTAAAACCCAGCCATATACTGGCATTTAAGATTAGGCTTACAATTTCATATTGCTTAGCAGGATTCTCACCTTTAATTACTGACCCTTAGTATTTCTTCTTATTTCAGCTTCACAAAGCAGACTCCTATTTCTGCTTCATTTCCTGACACTTTATATATAACAGGAAGTTTCCTTCTGGTCTTCTTCTACTTTTCCTGTATTTTTCTATTTATTACGTTCAGCAGAAAAAGCTTCGGTACATATTAAGATGTGACCCGCTTTTATCAAATGGTATCTGGCTTCCCACATCTTCTAAAATAGTAAATACTGATCCAATCCTTTCCCCACAAGCCCACATTGAGACCAACTGTGCCCAGGGGCCCATTAGGTTTTGAAACACAGCAGAGCTGCAGTGTGGTTAATTCCTGATTAATTTTATTTCATCTTATATACTTGAAGCTGCAGCTTTTAGATCTCAACAGGAAAATTACCAGCAGATGGGAATGCATATAAAATGACATGCAAAGTGATGCAAATTAATACAGAACATACATCTCTAAATTGCTGAGGAAAAGTCCTTATGCTTCCACATTGATACCTGCTTTGCTTTTCTGCACTCTGGTGAACACTCACTGGATCCGTTTGTTACAGCTAATTTCATAGAGCATCCAGCACCTGACACTTGGGGACACACTAACTGGAAGGTGCCCCTGCCTGTGAGTCAGGCAAATGCGATTCTGGCCTTAGCTCTGCCACTGTTTGGCTCTGTAGCCTTGGACCCCTGAGTTCTCTGGGTCTCAGATTCTACATCTGAAAATGATGGAAACGACATCATTATAATAAAACCACCAGCACTAAGGCTTACTGAGCACTCACTCTGTGCCAGGTGCAATGCACACACTGTACAGACGTGCTGCACACACATATATTGGGCATACATGATGCACACACGCATACATCGTGCAGACACTGCACATACACCCTGCACACACATGAACTTCACAACAGCCCTCCAGAAGGCACCAGACAGCATGCATGTGCCCTTAGGTACGGTGCGGTTTCAGAGGCCAGGAAACCAAGGCAGAACAGTCAAGAACCCTGGGCCAGGTCCTAAGCGATGTGAGTAGCAGGGCCAGACCCAGGGCCGGGGCCACTCTTAGCCACACTGCAGTTCTGCTGTGTGATTTCCGCCTGTTTCACCGAATCACTAAATTTGTGTGATCTATGAAGTAAAACTTCAAATTTCACAATTGTAAGTGCTTTCAAAATACTGTTTCAGTAAAGTGTTGATGGTTTATGTTACATGAGCTTGATGTCAAAATGCCAGCACAGGGGAAGCCGGGATGGCTCAGTGGGTTGAGCGCTCACTTTGCAGCGCTGGGGACCGAGGATCAAATCCCGGCCCCGGCCCGTGCAGACCCATGTGCTGAACTGGGGAGTGCCCCCAGTTCAGTTCTCTGTCTATGTATCTTTCTCTCTCTCTCTGTCAAAAACAAACAAACAAACAAATAAAAATGCCATCACAATCATTTTACCTAATAGTCCAAGACTGGGAGGGGCCTCCAGATATCCTGTATGCTCAACCTCTCCTTCCCACTCGCTCCATCCCATTCACGTATCAATATGTGTGAGGCTCTCTCATCTCGAAAGAACCAGCCTTCTGTCCACCTCTCACTTGAGCACCAGCTTCCAGGGACATTAGGTTGGTGGCTGTGCAGTGCAAATGCACATGTGTGCAAATGCACACACCCTGCATGGGTGCTCACTCCCACTACAGCCTGGCCCTGGTTTCCCTCCCACCTCTCCTCATGAAGACAGGGGCTCTTCCCCAGGTCCTACCATCCCCCAGTCCACCTAAGGCTTAAAGTAACACCCTATACAGACGAGCCCCAGTTTCTCTGGAGGGTCAGCTGGGGCCTGCTCCATCCAGCCACTTATGAAGCATTTACACGTGGGGGCCTCAAAAGCAGCTCAGACTCAGCACAACCAAACTTGTCTGTCCTTCCCAAACCCATCCCTCCCCCCACTATCCCTTCCTTTGTAAATGAAGCCGCCTACCTGCACCCAAGGGCTCAAGCCCAGTCTTAGCATGGTCCCCCTGCGCTTTCACGCTCTACACAAAACTAGTCACCAGGCCATTCCAGAGTCCACCTTGAAGCCACTCATTGTGTCAACCCCAACGCCATCCCCTCAGCCTGGACCGCTGGGCCTCCCATAACCACAACAGCTCTGTCTCCTTTAGGGGCACCTTAAATCCATCCTCCACACAGCAACTGGAGCTTTGTTTTTAAAGATTTATTTTATTGGTTTTTGACAGAGAGAGAGACAGAGACAGAGAGAAGGGGAAGGGCCCAGAGCAGTCTCCATAGTTGACATTAGTTTTTCCATATAGTTTCACTCCATAGGTGGGCACGGGGCTGTGCAGGGCAGGAACTGGGCTGGGAGCCTCCACATAGGTCCCGGCAAGAACTGAGCTGGGGGCACACCCCAGTTCAGCATATGGGTCCGCATGGGCCGGGCCTGGGATTCGATCCCTGGTCTCTGAGGCTGCAAAGCAAGCACTTAAAGCACTTAACCCGCTGAGCCATCCCAGCTTCCCCTGGAGCTTTGTTTTTGAATTTCAATCTTGGGATTCTCTCCAACCTGAACCAGTCCTGAGGATCAATTCCACAAAATGGCCCAAAGATCTGACATCATCTCGCCCTGCTGCCTGCTGACCTCATCTGGTGTCATTCTCCCCGCAGGTCACCCTGGACCTTGTACAATTCTGCTCTTTCTGTCTTAGGACACAGCTTCCCCTGGGGTGAGCACACTCAGCCTTTTCTCCCTCCACATAGTCTATGCAGTTCCTACTCATCCTTCAGGTCCACCTTAAATGTCCCCAAGAGAGCCTCCTGCCCTCACCCCCAAGCACATCTGCATCCCCACAGCACGAAGACCAGGCTGGCAGATAGCAAGTACTCAATAAATTTGGGTTAATGAAGCGACTTTTCAACTTTGCATCACACAATCTTACTGTCTCACTGCTTTCTTCCTGGCTTCAAGCCTAAGACGCAAATCCTTTGAAGCTGATGTACGTGGACTGTCTGGAAAAAATCCAGTCATAGATGTCGCTATTTTTCATAGTACCTGGCTGTATACTTCCCGGACAGCCCTCATAGTTTTACTTTTAGTATGTGGTGTTATGGTAAGCCCAGTGTCCCCAAGTCACACTCCCAACATCAGCGTCTCCATGTCAGTGACTCCCACTGCCTGTGTCGTCTACCTGCTCCCGTGACAAGTTCATGCAATGTCAGTTTGATAATTATTTATCACCTGTCTATTCTGAGGGCACTTATCGTGGGCCATCAAGTGCCAACTTGGACTAATTGCCCAATTATGTCATTCACCTCTACCTACCTCTCTGCAGACGATGGGGCATTTAGCAAATAACTATAAACTTTGCCTCTTGAATGAGTTCAAGCAATAAACAGGAGAACACTTCTCTCTCACGTCCAAAGGAAACTGTTTCCAGTTTCTTGGAAACACTCAGTGCCACACAACCCAATTCTTTGGCTACTGTTTCTCTGCAAATGTTAAGACATAATTCAACAGCATCTTAATTGGTTATTTCTCACAGAGAAATGGATTTTCAGAAAGTGCAACATAGAAACTGCTTGGTGCAATCATTCTTTTTTTGTTTTGTTTTTTAGAGATTTTACTTACTCAAGACACTCTCAACAAAAACTATCAAAAAGGACACGTTTTATTATGTCTTTGACAGGGAGGTTACCAGTACGCATGTTAAGTTCAAAAGGGGCGACTTCTATGTCTACCAAACCACGTGGACACAAATTAATATTATCTATCCCCAGACCCCTAAATCTTCTAGTTTGTTGCTCTTCAATTTTTAGGACCAAAAGAGGAAAAGACAAATGTCTCGAGGCTAACGCCATCTCTCTGTTGCCCAGCCAGGGACAAAACCCAAGTCCCCCGCCCCCATCCCCGCCCCAATACAACGACACGGGAAACCTCCCACACGCCCGGAAAGCAGAGTTCTGAACCTGACAAAACACCACCACCCACTCGCACCGTTAGCCTAAGTGCAGAAGGCAAAGCGACTGCAGCGTCCACACCTCTCGGCTCAGGTCCCGGAGGCTCCCGGTGCGCCGGGGAGAGGCGCCGCCTCTGCGTCGGGGGACGATCCCCGCACTTGACCTGAGAAAGCGCACAGGGGCGCCCCTACCAAGAGCGCGGCCTGGAGGTCAGTCCTGCAGCTTCGACGCCCAAACTGTTAGGAGACACCCCGCCGCCCACACGCTCACCGGGTCCCATCGGAAAAGCCGCCGCAGCCCGCTCCCGCGCGCCTGCCGCCTCCCCGGGGGCCGGGGCAGCGTGGCCGGGCCCCGCGGGTCTAGGGCGGCGGAGAAGCGGGCATGGGGACCCCGCCTTTTGGATCCCCTCACCTGGGGGGCCTAGGTGGCCCTGGGCCCGGGAGAACCGAGACGGCAGGACCCCATCCCCGGAGAAGGGCAGGTCGGGGAGAGTCCCGGGGAAACCCTGGTGCGGACGCGCCCGGGGACTCCCGGACTCCCCGCTCGGCTCCGGCCGGGGGCCGCGGCTGCGGGGCGGCGCCAGGACCCCCTCGTCCGGCCGCCGCGCAGGGCCCCGAGGTTGCGGCGTTCGCTTGGCGCACCGCAGGGTCGCCCCCCCGGCCCCCCGACTCCATCTCCGCCGGCCCGGCGCCCGCCCCTCGGGACACGTGCAGGCCGGTGGGCGCGGGGCCAGCCCGGGTCCCCATGCCGCTCCCTAGGCGTCCGCCTCTGCCTCCGCCCCCGAGAGGGACGCGGCGCCCAAGTTGCCCCCAAAGTGAAAGTCGCCAGGAGGCGAGGGTCCGGCCCGGACGTCCCGGCCACTCGGCAGCTGGGACAGGAGCCCCGCACCCCGGCCCCGGGCGTCCCTCGCTCGCCTGCGTGACCAAGTTGACTTACGAAAGGGAGCGGGGTAGCCCCGAACGCGGGGTCCCCGCAGCTGCATAGGCCACCCGGCAGGGGGCCGCGAGCTGCGTTCGGGGCTCCCGGCCCCTCTGCCGCGGCGGCGGCGGCGGCGGCTTTCTCCTGCCTCCTCCTTCGCCACTTGGGCAGCGCGCCACGCGAGGGAGGCGCTCTCCCTCGGCCGTGGGTGGGAGGGCGCCGAGCGGCCCCCGTGACGTGGAGGAGGAAGGAGGAGCGCCGCCGATGCGTCCCCGCAGAGGGCGCTCCGGGCCCTGCGCTCCGGGGGCCCGGCTCCGCGCCCCGGGGGCCCGGCTCCGCGCTCCCGGCTCCGCGCTCCGGGCCCCTGCGCTCCGGGGTCCCGGCTCCGCGCCCCGGGGGCCCGGCTCCGCGCTCCGGGGGCCCGGCTCCGCGCTCCCGGCTCCGCGCTCCGGGCCCCTGCGCTCCGGGCCCCCGGCTCCGCGCTCCCGGCTCCGCGCTCCGGGCCCCTGCGCTCCGGGCCCCCGGCTCCGCGCTCCCGGCTCCGCGCTCCGGGCCCCTGCGCTCCGGGCCCCCGGCTCCGCGCTCCGGGCCAAGTTCCGAAGCGCGGCCGGCGCGCTCGGCTCCTGCAGAGCCGCCCTGAGCTTCATCCAGGGCAGGGTCTCCGCCGCTGCCCGGAACATCGTCCCGCTTCGGTTCCCTCCCCGAGTTAAACAGAGGAGAAATCCGAGCTCTGGAGAGCTAAGGGGCGCTCCCAAAGTCGCTCAGAGGGCGGTGACAAAGCAAACTTACCTCCGCGAAGGCCGGGCCCTGCGAGGCTCCGACCCTGCAGCCGTCTCCCGCTGGGACCGGTAAGATGCGGACAGTGTTCCCTCCACGCAGCCTGGAGAAGTATCACCTAGGAGCAGCGTGCGCAGGCGGAGCTTCACGCCCCATAAATGGGATACAAAGTTGTTTTTCCATCAGTGCCTAACATGCCACATAGACGCTCTAAGCGAAAGACTCCTCTTTCTTTACCCCCAAGCAGAGGGGAGGGTGGCGGGTCATGCAGGCGCGGTATCCGGACCCAGTCCTCACCCCAAAATTACAGGAAAGCAAGCACGCATCTTCGTAGCCAGCCGGGCGAGATCTGCGACCCGGCCTTCGTCGCGGGTTCCTGGGAGTGTGCTAACTTCGTGGGTGCGCTGCGCTCTTAATACCCGCATTTGCAGATGTCCCCCGCGGCGCTCTCCTCCTGCCCGGCGTGCCTGCCTGGGGCAGGGAGAGCAACGCAAGCCTGCCTCAGCCAGTTTCTTCCTTCCTCTGTCACTCAGTGTCGCCTGAGGACCTACCGCGCCTCGCCCTTAAGTACAGAGCTAGATAGGACCTCCTAGAACCGGTTAGGAGGCCAGGGAGTATCCCTTACTCCTAGGATCAAGAGTCTGTTTCTAGTCAGTAGTGGAGACTCAGACTGTCCTACCTTCCAAGAATCCCCGGTGCTGAGGGGAGCACGTTCTGTCCACCTTGCAGACCTGTTTTCAAGCAGGTGGCCGGTTTTGTACTCATCTCCGATTCCTTGTGGGCCTCCTCTTTGTGGATTAGTCATTAAAGGTCACATAAGTCACTCCTTTGGATCTCCCTCATCTGCACACAGTGATCATGGTGATATGGGGAAGCCGGGATGGCTCAGCGGGTTAAGCGCTCGCTTTGCAGCCCTGGGGACTGAGGATCGAATCCCGGCTACTGCCTGTGCGGACCCATAAGCTGAACTGGGGTGTGAGTCCCATGCAGGAGGCCCCCAGTTTGGTTCTCACCTCCCGGTTTAGCCCCTGGCTCGAGGGGGTGTGCCTCCCATGCTGGAGGCCCCCAGCCCAGTTCCAGCCCTGAGCGGCCCCCTGCCCACCTGTGTGGAATGAAACCATGTCGAAAACTGATGACGTACAACTATGGAGACTGCTCTGGGCCCACCACCTTCTCTCTGTTTCTGTATCTCACTCTCTGTTAAAAACAATAAAATAAATCTTAAAAAAGAATGGTGATGAGGGGGTGGATGATGGTGATGAAAACACCTAAGACTTCTGTTATCCATCTTTGGCAGAGTTCTAAGCAACGTATGCAAATAAAGTCATTTAATTCTCACAACCTTATGTGGGAGGCAAGGGAGGTGAAATAACTTGCCGGTTCGTGGCAGAGCCAGGACTCAGACCCAGGTGGTGTCTCCCAGTGCCTGTGCTGTTGGCAACTGAGGAGACAGGGGCCTCAGGACAAGTCCAAACGGTCCACCAGCTATCAATCATCTCAGCTCACACCATGGAGTTTGCAGTTATCTCAAGAAGGAGTGCTATGAAAACACACACACACACACACACACACACACACACACACACACAGTTCCTCCCAAACAGGCTGATTTTATTACTAAGTTGTTAGGGGAGCCAGTCACGTACTGGTTCCCCTGTCTTCAACTCCCAGATCAACCTTTTTGTCATAAAGCAAACTGTTTCTATGATGGGACCGTAAAATCCCCTGGAACATAAAGTCTGTAAACTTTGTTTCAATTGTTCTATGCTCAGACCATACTTTGCTCTTTCTGCCCTTTCCACACACTGCCTTCAGTTAGTCCTTTCCCTTAAAACCTTGCTCTGATCAGTACCCCAGTTCTTTAGAAAGCAGTTTCCCAAGGCTGGAGGGTGGCCCCAGAAGGCCTCTGCTAAACACTACAACATATTCAGCATTCCCAGGGCATTCGTTTCTCAGGGCTGCCAAAACAAATGACCGCAAAGGGTGACGTAAAACGGTAGACATGTATTCTGTCACAGTTCTGGAGGCTAGCAGCCTGAGATCAAGGCGTTGGCAGGGCTATCCTCCTTCTAAAGGACAGGGTCCTCTGCAACTTTAGCTTCTGGAGGTTGCTGGCAATCCTTGGCTTGCAGCTGCATCATTCTACTCTCTGCCTCTATCATTGTATGACCTCCATTTCCAGTGTCTCCTCTGTGTCCAAATTTCCCATTAAGGAATACCAAACATCGGACTTATGGCCACTCTAATCCAGTATGACCTCAGGTTAACTTGATCACAGATGCAAAGACATGAATTTGGGGGGGACACCATTCAACCCAGTACACTGGGCAAAAGTCACTTTTAATAAAAATGTGTTGCTTGAGTTGAAGATGCGAAGAGATATAAGTCACAGTCCCTGTCCTCAAAGAAAGACACTGTATTTACAGAGGCAGTCCCTGCCCCAGAACCTAACCAACCAACAAGATAGGAGATGCCAAGAGCCAACTGCCAGGACCAAATGACAATCATGGGCCAAATGGCAGCCATGTTTGAGAAATTCAGCCAAGGGGATGCAGTTACTTAGGATGCTACTGAAGAATTTCACTCCAAGGGGAGGGCAAGCCAAGCTCATCGTTGAAGGAAAGTAGGAAAAGCAAAGATATGTAAAGAGTGCTTATCAAAAGCACAGCTCCAAGGGGAGAAGTGTACCTGGCAGCATCTTCTGAAGTAGGGCTGCAGAACGAGAGGATGTAAGGATGCATGTACCTACCACACCGAATTACTTTGGCTCTAACAAGGGTATGTTAAAGCAATTAGCTACAAATGCTTTAAAGTATTTTCTCCTTTCAGTAATGTCATTTGTTCTGTATGACAATCCTGAGTCCTCAGAGAAAGGAATGTCATGTAACCAAGGGTCCTGGGGCTTCAAAAAGTCAGGTAACTTGACCAGGTCAAACAAGCCAGTTTTAGGATTGGTGGGAAACACTCTGGTCTCAATATTCCTCATTCACAAGTTTCTCCACCAAATGATGTTGCCTCCTGAGTCAGTTTTCCAGGACTGATTGAGTTGTCCTTAGCCCAAGGAAAGCATTTGAAAAACAAGATAACCCTGCAAGAAATGGAAAGCTCCCTAAAAGTCTTGTGAATCCCAAATTGGAATTGTGATAAACCATCTCCAGACATCAGATTGGTTTCACTAAACCGTTTAAGGATTTTCAAGTGTATTAAAGAGTCTTCCTTGGCCTCCAGAAATGTCATAGGATCTGGTGGCCATCTGCAGAAGTCAGCTGGTTATCTTAAGGAAATGGTTGAATGGAAGTTGAAGACATGCAGAGACATTGGTAAGAAGTTGAAGGGAAGTTGACTGCAAAAGCCAAGAAATT